>JAADVL010000006.1:0-143125 GCA_023334995.1 Pythium sukuiense | reverse complement strand
TCCTCGCTTGCAGGGTTAGCTAGCTGCGCGGAGAGTCCTAGCGTCGGCCTGGGGGCAGCGACGGAAGTGAGCAGAGGCGGGAGAGAGGGTCGGCTTGATGGAACCCAACGCGACGCACGATGGAGTCGGGTGGCGCCAGCGGACGCACAATGCCGCGAACGCGTGCGAATCGCAGGGGGACGATGAGATGCGGGTGGCAGATGAGCTCTTCGCATCACATCATCGTGGGTATGATGGGTGCCGGTGCCACTATGATTGGCTGAAACCTAGAGTGCAGAATATGTAATGTGGGAGGTAAGTTGGATAAGGTTTGGGTTGAGATGGGTCCAGATGAGGTATGCGAAATGTGTTTAAAGGGGTTTGGGGCAAGGAAAAAAGTGTTCGGTGGGTGACTCTGGTGCTGAACCTCCTGAGTTGAGTGATGTTATTTTTAGTGATGCAAAAAAAGAGGGGTGACAGTACTCACAATTGTAACCCATGTCGAAGTAACCAAGAGCCAAGGTTGTACCTTGGCATTGTTGCTGTGCCGTTCATCCACGTTCAACGTGCGTGCGGCTACAGTGCAGAGAGCTCGTTGCAGTAGGCATGCAATGTGCACTTGAAGAAGCGTCAATCAATACCCTACCGTACTGGATAAGCCTGCTACATTGACCTCACTGCCTCTCGGACACTCCTCCATGCGATGCCTGGTGCTCGTGGACTGGATTCCAGCGCCTATCACCAGATTCTGCGTCCCCGAGATCGGCTGGATTCTCAAGTGATGGCTCGCGATGCCAGGTGCGATCCATCAGCCTGGTCCAGCCGATACCTTTCTGGCCGGCGCGCAATCTCCAGGATCAGTGCCAGTCCTGTGTGGACCCGCTCTCTCATCTATACACCCGACTTTAATGACTCATGAACTCATAAATTCCCAGCAAATATATGCTTTTGACTGTCAGTAAATGTGCCAATGTCCGTATTAGGAGGCTGATAGTCAGTTCACACCCAGCCGGTGACACCCGTCGGCTGCCCGGATGGGAGCTGCTCGGCCGAACAGCTCCATTGGAGACTTGCGGTTGTTCATGAGTCACAGGCGCCGCTCCTTTTGCGTCCGTGTCCGTATCCCGTCGCGGCCGATGGCCTCGCCTTTGCGCTCGATGCAATGCACCGTTGGACGAAGCGAGCCGGCGACGACGCGGCATGAAAGTCGCATTCCTGAACGATCCGACTCCGCCGAACACATCCACTTGATCCCCACATAAGCACCATGGCTGACTACGAAGGATTCCTCCTGCTCCACGACACGGGTCGCTATGCGGTGAGTCTCCCCCATACATTCATCCCTACCTCCTGTGACACCATGCTCATTATGCGCCTCCTTCCACGCCTTTCAGGATCCGGTGTACTTTGAGCTCGAAAATGGACTGCTGCAGTATTACACGAAGAAGAACGGCAAGTGGCTCGGACAGTTCTCCATGACGCGTCACCGCGTGACAGCACGCCCCGTCAAGGGCTCACCAAACCCAAACCGATTCGTTCTCGAGCTGTGCCCCGTGCGCTCGGTCCACGATTCGGAGCGATCTATCAGCGAGTTCAAGCGCCGGACCATTGTGTTCACTGCCTCTTCACAGCGCGTGATGCAGGAGTGGATCCGTGCTTTCTACATGTGGCGACGACGAAACTGGTGCGATGGCTCGGTCATCTCCGACAGCGAAGACGAGTTCAGCGTGCTGCGAATGATGATGCACATGCACCAACTCGAGCTCAAGATCACACAGGACATCGACATGACGATCCGCAAGGTCACGGTCACGCCCGAGATGGACGGCGAAGAAGACCCAATCGAGATGGGCAAGAAGAACATGATGATGACGCCGCGTACCCGCCTATCGATGCTCAAGCTCGGTCGATGGGGCATCCCAACCATCAAGTCGACGAAGAATGCCGCCATCCTGTGAGCCGCCATTCGTCCTGTGTGTCATTCGTCATCATGAGTCGGCTTGGTGCCATGATCAAGCCTTGTAGTGTACACTGTAGTGTACTGAAGCCGTTTTTGTAGTGAGTAGAAGCTCTGTGTCCATCCCTCCTGTGGATTAATCTGAATCGGAACGAAGAGAAGTTCCTCGTCGAAATGTCTGTCTTCACCGGCATCAATACTCTTCCAAGCATTCGTGTTGACGTCTCTAACTTCTTTGTCAGGCAGCAAGAGTTCCCAGCAAGAGGAAGCGAGAGGAAGTGCTGATAAGATAATGATATTGGAGTTTTTAGGTTGGTTTGTCGCCTACACGAAGTGGAGAGCAAGTCGGTAGACGAGCGAGTGCTCAAGAAGGTACTCGTGTCGCTTGATCTGGAAGGAGGATCCGAAGACAGGCAGAGCTCGCAGAAAGAGCGACAGACTGGTGATGTTGCGAAGGCACGCGCGGCACTTTTTCCAGTCCTTCGATGCGACGCTGGCAGCTTCATGGATACCTCCAGACAGCAAGACGAGGATGCCAAGAAAGATACCCATGCCCAGCAAACCAAGCACAAACAGAAGCGTTTCCTGGAAGCTGTGGGTTGCGAGGGCCGTCATGGTAGCGAGCAGCACGAGAGACGAGATCATGAGCTTGGCTGCAGCACCAAATAGAGCCGCTTTGCCGCCAGACACGATCGCGTGGAGGTAGAGTTCCATGTACAGAAGTACGAAGGCCAGAGGCTTCCACAGGCACACGAAGAGTGCCACGAAAAGCACATCCAGCACGCGGCTCTCCACACCACGGTAGCCAATCACGCGACCGACCGTCGTGGTCCACTGGCCGTCGTACTCTGCACCTCGAGTCGGGATCTTGGCTTGCAGAGAACTAGGTCCCTTGCCGTTGCGGACAGCCCAGTTGAGTCCGTCTTCGTAGCCGAGATCGAAGAGCCACTCGACGTCTCGTTGCATTGGTGGGTACAATGCCCACCACATCGGCACGTAGCGGGAGGGCTTGATGTCGGCGTTCGTGCAGTAGAACGGGCTCACTGTGATGGTGTTGGCGTCGTACACTGGCTGGAAATCCAGCACACCACCGTCCATCACCCACTCACCCTTGAGCTTGAAGGGCATGCCAGCGATCGGCACCGCACAGCACGACGCTAACAAGCTCATCTGCAAGTGTTCCGTCGAGTGGAAGTGTGTGATGCGTCGCGACGCCCACGCCGACAGTGAGCTGTAGACGACCGTGAGTCTGGACGGCAAAGCGTTGAGCTCCTCAAAACGGTGGAGCTGACCGACGCTTTCCAGTGTCGCCTTGAGGTACTTGCGGACCTGGAACGG
Source organism: Pythium sukuiense (assembly GCA_023334995.1). NCBI lineage: Eukaryota > Oomycota > Peronosporomycetes > Pythiales > Pythiaceae > Pythium > Pythium sukuiense. The sequence continues at coordinate 139,851 of JAADVL010000006.1, read as the reverse complement.
CCCAGCAATCGAGCCGTGAGCCCGTGGCACGACCTCCTCCAGCACGAACTGGCGGATGGCATCGAAGTCGCATCGAAGCGCGAGCGCCGTGGCGGCCAACGCGCCAGCCGAGCAACCAATGAACCGCGCGTCGCGGTCAGCACCGGTCTCCTGCAGCGCCTTTGCGACGCCGAACTCGTACATCTTGAGCCACCCGCCGCATGCGAAGGAGTAGCTCTCCATGTCAGCAGCTTCTGGCACAGGAGCCACCTCTCTAGTGGGACGTTGACGTTGACGCGGGGTCATGATGGTCAGGAAATGTGCCTGCGGCGTCGAGACAAACGTCGTGAGCGGAGGCCGCTGCAAGCTTCCAACTGAAGGGAGCCGCCTGCGTCATGCCCGGCCCAGAGTCATGCATGCCGACGTGTGGCGTCTGTCCCTCGCATGCCGAGTCCCATAAGAAAACACCGTTGCACAGAAACATGGTAGGTACAGCCCCCTTCATGCCACCGAACGAGAGATGATAGTCGCTCCGGATAGACCCAAGTCTCAAGGTCTGGGTCTGTTAGACTGGGACAGGACAGCCCAAACAATGCGCCGGTGGCAGCAGCCTGGCGGGTGTCACCTCGAAGCGGCGCGACTGTGCGGAATGATGTCATCGCCAAGGCACTGGGTTCGAACTCGACCACCGCGAAGATTGGATCTGACAACGAAGCGTCACATTATCGGTTGTCACAGGTATTTGGATATTTCCGTAATTTACGTAAATACGGATTATTGCAGGTATCAAATCTCGTTCTTGGGCATCAGATCAGGTGGCTACATTCCAAAAGGCGATGTGATATGGCTGTTTTTACGCCATTGGAACTTCTCAACGGAGCAGCTCCGTTTCCAGCGACTAAAATACAGAGCAGAGATCTATTTGATGACCATGGCGCACGTAACGCGGCCGCTACGACTGGCAGCATTCATCGTGCTCATCTTCTGGTGCGCGCAATGGACGGCGTTGCTGCTGACGAGCAGTTCCAGCCATCACTCGATCCCGACGCCTCACGAGATAGGCGGCAGCGTCTCACTACGCCAGTCGCCACCGAGTGCTGACACAGAACCTCCACCGACGAATCTAGAGCGCTGCGCGGATCTACAGCTCGAGGACCAGAACAGCTTCGTCGACTATGACAGACTCGTGCACTGCACGCGGCTGGGCGAATCGCTGCCCTGGGCGCGGACGGTGCTGGTCGTGATCCTCGTCGTGCTGCTCTACCTGCTCAGCTCCACCGCCGACTCCTTCTTTTGCCCAGCGCTACAGGTAGACACCACAAGCGTAGCGGACGTATCTTTTGCCTTTTCCAGGGCTGATAGAGTGTGTTTATGATGTAGGCGATCGTGGAGAAGTATCGAATCCCGCCAGACATCGCAGGCGTGACGTTCCTGAGCTTTGGCAACGGCTCGCCGGACGTGTTCTCCAACATTGCGGCATTCTCAACGTCGACACCCAAGATCGGAGTGACTTCGATTCTAGGAGGAGGGCTACTCGTGACTACAGTGATCGTTGCATCGGTTGGGTTGGTGTCACAGGGCCAAGACCAGCTCATTCCTCGCAAGTTCATCCGCGACGTCGTGTTCTACCTCATCGCCATCGCATACCTGTGCTTTGTCTTCTTCGATGGAACGGTAGGACTCTCATTCACTGATAACCACAACCGAAGCTCATTTGTGTGCTTAATTAGGTACACCTACCAGAAGCCTTGGGCTTCCTCGCTCTCTACGTGTGCTACGTGGTGGTGATTCTCCTGGATAGCAAACTTGCTCGATTGTACTACTCGATCGTGGCACCCGAGTACGAACAAGTCGAAGACTACGATCCGTACAAGCACTTACGCACGCGGTCATTCCTGTCATCGTCATCCTTCTCCGCCTCTGATAAGAGTGGGTCGGACTCGGAAGACCAAGTCAACATCGTCGTGCCGTCGATGATCACAGCCTACGATGTCTTCAGGATACCAAGCTACAGATCGGGGTCCGATTCTGAGCAGTCGGAGACGTCGTCAATGCTGGGAATCCCAACGCTGTTCCGCAAGTCGTCTGCACCAACGCCTCGAACGAAGAACTTGGAGGTGGGGAGAGGCCCGAAAATGTCGGATGTGATATTCGCGATCTAATTTGTGGGCGAGTGTTGTAGGAAACTGGCTACGACTCGTCATCATCTCAGGAGTCGAAGCCACTTCTCTGGCGGCAGCTCACGCCTGCACAGCGACCTGCGTCGGTGTGCGTTCCGTCCCTCGTTAGACGCAAACACACGCGAAAGCGGACTGCCTGGGAATCGACTCAGCTCACCGCTCACTCGAACCTCACAGCGAAGAGATGGACACGAGGGTATCATGAGCTCAGTGGAATCGACGAGTTTCCCAGTGTCAGCGAAACAGGTGAGCCGATTGACGAGGAAGAAAGTGAAGACCGACAGAGTCTCCTCTCCACCTCTACAGCCCACACAGTTCTGGACGACGTGATCCTGTCGTCAACGTGGGATGGTGCTGTGTTCCGATGCTTTCGCTATGGCTACACGCTCTTTGAGTGCTTGGTGTGGAATCCACTGGAGTTCAGCACGACATTCCTGCGTCGACTCACGATCCCATTGATCGATGATGAAACGTGGGACAAGTCTTTCGCCATGGTATGTCCACCATGCGCTATCCTGCTGATTGGCGTGACGGTTTTCGAGCTCAACCCTCTCAAGGACCTCACGTTCGCACTCGCAGTAGCTATTGGTGGCGGAGCTTGCACAGGGTTCGTATTTTTCACTGCCGATCCTCAGACTCCACCACAGGGTGCTCTGCTTGCGCCATACCTGTGTCTCGCCTTCACTATGTCTGTGATTTGGATCATGAAAATCGCCAACGAGGTACGCCGGCGCATCGTAGTTGCAGGCTTTGTCCCACTGCCTAACGGAAAACCGCTGATGCAACAGGTGCTCGCGTTGCTGAAAGTGCTCGGTGGTCTCTTCGGCTTATCCAACTCGGTCCTCGGCGTGTCGGTATGCTTTCCTAGTGGTTTTTAGTGCCTTTTCCCGTTTACTCACAGAGTGTGCAGGTGCTGGCGTGGGGCAACTCGATCGGAGATCTGGTTTCCAATACTTCGATCGCGCGAGATGGATTTCCGACCATGGCGTTTGCTGGGTGCTTCGCTGGACCGATGTTCAACCTGCTCGTTGGCATCGGTCTGGCTTTGACGCTCGCCATCATGTCGCGAGGACCGGTCTCTATGGGCAAGCCATCACCACTTGTCTACGTCGGCTTCGCGTTTCTGTTCACGAGTCTGCTGCTGAATCTGGGATTGGCTGCGCTCGACGGATTCCAGTATCGACCTCGGCTCTGCTACACGCTTTTGTTTCTCTACGGGTGCTTTGTCGTCACTTCCATCGCCATCGTCGCCACAGATAATGACTGAAGACATATTGCTGTCACAATTCAGATCAACTGCAAAATGAGTGATCGCGTTTGCTTCATTGAGTGTGCGACAACCGCTATGCCCCCAGCTCGAGTCGCGCAAACTTGGCCACGTCGTAGTAGGTTGCTTTCACGCGGCGTCCGCCAAAGAATCGACTGTTGAGGCCATTTCGAGCTGTTTCAAGAAACACGGTCAATGGGAAGTCCTGCAGAGGTCCGATTCAGGGCAACGTACCTAGATCAGCATGTTGCTGATGCTGAAACTCGATGAAGATACGCACGGCTTCCTCCGGATTCACATGGCCTCGGATTTCGTAGACTAGACACTTTGTCACTGGGCCGTACTTCGATGAACACTCTTCTTTCACTTCCTCTTGCAGCTCATCATCCACTTCGCCAGGACCGACCATGTTCTACAAAGCAAGTTTCCAATCAGCGTCGTGGATAAGCTTTCGTTGCCCATCAGCCTCTTACCTGCAGAAGAATCACTCGGCCCGTTTGTGGCTGGGATGGAGCCTGGCCATGACGACCTAGGAGGGACAGAGTCACGTCAGACGCTCATTTTGCATCATGGAAACACTAGAAGGCAATGTCACTCACCTGCGACATCAAATCGGCCACCAGTTTGAGGCTCGCGTCCTCGCCTTGAGTGAAATGGTTGATCCTGAGAGCTTCGAGATCGGTTGGGACTGCGACTACGACTGCGGCGGCGACTTGATCTGTCTCGTGACAACGGATCCTCTCCTCGACTGGCCTTCTCACGACCAAACTCATCGCGTTGCGTTGGACATGAAGCCTGCGCGTGGCCATTGGATGAGTTTCCTCCGCTGAAACCTAGTCCCATCCTTGGAGCTGCATCTTCAAACTGGTCTTCGTCAACACCCGCAGTCATGGGTGCTGACACGTCAGATGACGGCGCAGCCTTGGACGCACTCTCCTCACTGCAACCACCGCAAACTATCAGAATACGAAGACACCACTCAGCCGTGTGCTTACGTACATTTTCTTCTTCATCCACGCTGGCACGGTCATGCCTCGGCCTCGTCCGGCCGACAACGGCATGGCCATTGACGTTGCCTTCCCTGCGTTCACGTCCTTGACGAACTGCTCCCTCTCTCTTTTGCTCTGTAGTCACAGCACAAGCATCAGCACTTGTACTCCAAATCGAGCATGATCATCAGATGGCCTTGCCTCGATCTCTTGGTCTCGCTGACGCCTCTCCAGATCCCGCTTCACTTGCTCCATCTTGCGCTTCGCCTCACGCTCTTGACAGAACGCCTCGTAGTTGTTCGGTCTCGACGGATGATACTCGTCACGATACGAAGCCTGGAAGAAGTGCGAACTGCCAGCCGTGTCCTCCACATCCACGTTTGCCGCCTGGTTAGCCGCTGGCGACTGGCTCACCTTCACCTCCGTCCACGTTGTCGCCGCCACGAAGCTAAGACCAGTCGTCGCTCCGATCGATACATCCAAGCCTGCAGCCGTTCCGCTACCTGTTTTATCTGTACGCTGTGTAATAGCTGCCGTCTCTGTGGTGAAGCTGCTTGGCTTGAATGCGATGGAGGCCGTCGTACTCGCACTGCTGGATGGCTGTGGCTTGCGGACAGACGCCGGTCGGAACGCCAGTGAAATTCCTCCGCGAGACGCCACACCGCGCGCAGCCGTTGCATCTGGGCTTTTGCGAGCGCCAGCAAGCGACGTAGGCAGCATAGTCGTCGCCGTCTTCACAGACGGCACGTTGCGCTTGGCGACAGCAGCGGCCGGGACGAACGCTGGCACGCCTTTCGCCCATACTGCTCATCAACAACGACGATTAAGACCAAACCAAAGCCACCAGCTCATGCACGTGAGTGTTGTGTATGAAATACCTGACGATGCGCTGCTCTTGGCGTCTGTAGCCGCGGCCTTCGCGTCGCCCTTGGCGGGCGGCAGGTCCGCATACAGATCCATTTTCGAAATTGATCAATTTGACCACGAAATGGTTGCATGAAGTTCCTAACGGTTACTGATGGGTGGGATTTCAGTTAGGCTCAATGGCAATTTGAACACGCACAATATTCATCATTGATACTTTCGGCCTTGATCTCGCTTGCGTCCGCAAGATCGATGGGCTCATGGAGACGGTGGGAACACACACGCAGGAGTACGTGGGAGGCTCCTACGGCGTGCGTTGGTGGGGTTGGTTGTACGGGTGGTGGTGGTAGCTTTTGAAGCGGAGAGGTGGGATAGAACGGATTCGTGGATCATCATCTTCATTCGTCTTCCGAGTCGGGCAGCAGGTAGTGGTGGAGCTCATCTTCTGGCTTGCAATAATGCCAAAGGCTTGGCGATGTGAGGAACAGCGTCACGGACTCGTTCAGAGTCGACAGCTTGCTGTAGAGTGGTTCGACAAACGGCCAGACACTCTCCTACATTGACAAGATTCATTGCAGCGTGAGTTTCCAAAGCCCATCTGAGCTGGATCCAAAGCGATGTACTTACGTATGGAGAGATCTCGAGCTCCAAAGCGTCTTGGACAAAGCTTCCAGCTTGCTGCAAACACCAAACGACGGCGTCAAAGAGAGAACGCATCACAAGGTCAGACTAGGTAGGTACAGGGTACCTTCACGTTGAGCTCGAGATCCTCGCAGGCGGCAAACGCACTGGACATCTCGTCTCGCTTCTGGTTCATAATCTCCAATCGCGCCTTCAAATGCTCTGTGAGTTTGATCAGGCCTTCCAGTTGCTGGCTGTGGCCTGCGGAATGAGCATAGATTGTGTCAGCTCCGAACCGACATATCAACGAGTACCACAGAACTCGCACGTACGGCTCAACATGATTGTCGATGGCGTCAACGCAGCGACGCCCGAGAAGAAGAGGCCCTTGCCCGCGAATGAGATCGGCACACTCAAACCGCCCGTAACTGGAGCCGCGATGATACCAGCAGCACCAACCTGAGCATTATACGCACAAAAGGGTCAGTCACACGTGATGCTGATATCCCTTCGCTAATCAATACGTACCAGAGCGCCGGCCACGACGCTGGCAGCTCCCACCGCCACGCCCGTGCCACTAAAGTCCTGAGATCGGGTTCGTAGGTGCAGCAACGTGATGGTCTGCACCATCAGTTTGGTGCACTCAGTGATGAGGTCATCCAGCTCGTCCAGACTCTCTCGCATCTCCGACACCATGGACTGAGACGACTGTAGCATACGCGCCACCGCCCACTCGGCTCGTCGAGTGATACGCTTCTCTTCGCTCTTGTCCCGAGGCGCCGTCGCTGGCTGGATAGCTTCACGTAGCTTGGCCAAGTAGTCCTGCAGTGTCGAGATCTCATTCGAACACTGCGAGAACATCAACTGGCACTGCTCCACATGCACAGAGCTGCGGTCCACGAGCGCCTCGCATCGCTTGAGCGTGCCCGTGGCCAGGTTCACGAGCGCACTCGACTTGGAGAACTGGAAGGCCTTCTCGAGCTTCACCACGACTTCCTTGAGCTCTGTGAGCTGGTAGTCCTCCGTCTCGAGCACGATCCAGTCCTCCCGCAGGATGCGCTCCGACTCGTCCAGCGTGAAGGTCTTCTTGACCTTTTGCACGATCTGCGCGCTCTTGTCCACAATCTGCGCGCTGAGTTTCGCGACGTTCTCCGTGTTGATCTGGTTGAGCCCGCTCTGGAGCCCGTTCTGGATGGTCAGGCGGCTGCTCATGAAGCGCTCCGAGAGCTTAGGAGGCAGTAGGGGCTTCGTGGTGGACGGAAGATCGTCGGTCGTGAAGCTTTGGACACGCTGTGCCTCGGACGCCGTGCGCGCTCTTCCAGGCGACAGCGTAGCGTTGCTGGAGCGCAGCGCGAACAAGTCGTCGCTCTGGCGTCTCTCCGTGTCTCTGTCGCCCACGGCGAGCCGTGCGTCGCGTGGAACTGTCGCCATGAGTCCTGCGAGGTGGTGTCGTCCGGAGCTTCGATGGAATGGCTGCGTCTCTGACCGACTGTCATGAAGTGAACAGCAGGGACTGTCAGTCAGAGAGGCCACTATTCAGGCAGTCTTCAATATCACCCGCATTTCTCACTGTTGCCATGTGTGCCTGTGTTAGAGAATATATGACCGACATTACTATGGAATAACAGAGGTTTGGTGTCTGAGAAAATAGTGCCCCCTTTAGGGGGCACTATTTTGGCTCGCCGCCAATGGAATGCATGCACCCTTTGGCAGGAAGGGAGCTGTTGGTGGTGACAGGCTCCTCAGCATCATTCAGCTCCTGCTTGATTAGCGACGAGAGACATCATGGCGCGTAAGAGGAAGTTGCAGCAGCGCGTGAATGAGGTCGGTGCCCAGATCGAGGCCAGCATCCGTGAGGATGCCGAGACCCAGAAGCTCGAGCACGTGGCGAGCGAGGAGCTCTTCCAGATCGACACGGCCGGCGGCAAGCTCACAAAGAAGCAGAAGCTGCAGAAGAAGGACCCGGTGGTCAAGTCCAACAAGTTCATCCCTGAAAAGATCAACAAGTTCGAAGCCGAGCTCGTAAAGAAGCTGGCCCAGCGCCAGCAGCCTAGCCGTGTTACCAAGGCCAAGAAGGCTGCGGGCGCCGAACCGATTTGGGGCGCCGACGGAGCCATTCCAGTGGACAAGAAGGTCAAGGCGCTGGATGCGTACGTTGCGCCTGCGGTGGTGAAGAAGGTCGCTGTGCCAAAGCGCGTGGCCTCCACTAGACACAAGGTGAAAAAGGTGGCTGTGCCAGCGCCTGGCCAGTCGTACCACCCAGACTTCGAGTCGCACCAGGACGTGCTCGCTGCCGCTGTGGCTGAGGAGCTGGAGAAGCAGGCAAAGCACCAGGAGCAGTCCCAGCCTGTCTCGAAGGGCTTGTCGGAGGAGACACTGCAGTACATTAAGGATGGAGATTCGGAGGAAGAGAGCGAGGAGGAGGACGGCGAGGGTTCTACCAAGAAGGTACGTTGCACCTGTTGTGGATTCGGTGAGGTGATGCAGACACTGATGCTTGTGGAAATTGCGTATCTTGTAGCGTCGTATCCGTGAGAAGGTCACGCAGACCGTGCGTAACAAGCGTGCCCGTCACCACTTGATGGAGATGGAGCACAAGGCCAAGCGGACCGAGAAGTCGCTTGTCAAGCAGATCAACACGTACGTTGGACTCGACAGGTTCTCCTCGTTCCTGCTGGACCACCGTGATTGACGTGATGCATGTATTATCTTACAGCGCGAACCACATCCTGAATACCATCGTCAAGACGGAGAAGCAGTCGGTCCAAAAGAAGGAGGTGAAGAAGGTGCTCCTGGAGCAGAAGCTCGAGGAGGAACCGATGGTCAAGATCGGCCGTCAGATGACGTACGTGGGATGCTGTTTCCCTATGCAACCTGGAAACAGCCATAACTGACCTCTTTTATCTACTCTTCCAGAAAAATCGTCCGTGACACTCCAGTGCTGCTTTCGGATGAGCTCAAGGGCAGTCTGCGTTTGATGAAGCCAAAGGGCGACCCGCTGCTCGACCGCTTCGACAGTCTGCACAAGCGTAACATGATCGTGAAGAACAACTCGCGTGGCAAGCTGAAGCGCAAGGTCAAGATCGTCCCTGTGAAGAAGTAGAAGCGCTCCAACGACAGCCCGCACTACAGAACGTACTCGATGACCCCCCCATCAACTCTACACACTGGTGTTAGAAGTGTGCATAATAAATGGATTTTGGATACTACAACTCGGTGCCGAGAGTTCGAGGTGGCTATTTTTGATACTTCAAGGAAGGAAACGTTCCCAGCCGACGTAGATCATCGTTGTCTCGAACGCTGAGCTATCACGTTGCCACGCAGAGAATTGGTCGATCGACGGCGGCTCTGGTCAGAGAGCTGCAAGATGACGTCCTCAATGATGCGGCCGGGGGTAAGGTACTCGCGTCTACCTTCTCACTCAAGACGCTAGAATGCTGATTCTTTCGTTCGCAGAACTTCCGTCACGACATGCGTGGCAAGGGCGTCGTGGAAGTGAGTATGGCCGAGTACCTGAGGAGCAAGAAATCGATCCTCAAGAAGATCCGGCGGCGCCTCGTCATTCTCGGCATCTTTATCGGCCTCACAGCGTTTGTTTCGCTGGTACTTGGTGCTGTGAGTACTGCGTGGTCGTTTGATTGAGCGCTTGCAGGGAAATGTGCTCATTTGGCGGCTCTGACTATGATACTTCAGGTGATCAATGTATCGCACGATAAGGTGACCAAATACCGCCGCAAGTTCGTGAACATCGCGCTACGAGACCTCTACTATGTCTACGGAGGCGTGGCGATGCTGTTCAGCTTCCATGGGTTCTACATCGACGGCCACTGGAACAAAATGCAGAACGACGGCAACCGCCTGGTGATGCATCTTCGAGTGTATAGTCTCTTGGGACTTGCCTCGTGCGTTGCAGGTGAGTTTCTGTTTACTTCCTCTGTGGCATTGCCTATGTTTAACAACGTGCTCGACTCCTCGCAGCGATCTGGTTGGGGTATGCCACGCTCTCGGCCTTTGGACTGATTGAGATCCGGTACATCGTGGCTTCTCCGATCAACATTATCTATCTGGTCACTCTGATCACGCTATGCGTGCGTTGACTTGCCCGCTCTGTTCTACTACTGCTCATCTGACGCTAACAAAACCTCGTGTGTTGCTAGATCCACTTGATCGTGATGCCGTGGCTTCTTCGCACAGTGCATCGTAAAGCGAACCAAGCCGACGAATACTTCAGTGCAGAGTTCGTGGACTCGATGCGCCGCTCTCAACGCAGCGGTGGAAGTCGGGGACGCCGAGTCGAAGAAGTAGAAGAGGCCCGCGTGGATGCTGAAGATGAAGAAGACGGTGAAGTGGAGTTGGAGGTTGCCAGTGATAATGAGTTCGACGATGAGGAAGAAGGGAGCGACCGACGGGCTGTAGTTGTGCCAGCTTCATCCCCACGTAACCGAAAGAACAGGCCGGAAGCCTCTCGTAGTCCAAGCAAAAGCCGCCATGCGTTCTACGGCCCCGATGGGTCATCACGAGTGGCGGGTGGAGTACCATCAGCAAGATCGCCTCGTGGGTCAAGACGGGTTAGCTCTCCTCCGTTTCAAGTACCAGCCGACCACATCCACGCTACGGACGATATCTCGCCCAGCTACCCGGCGGCCAGCCACACAATAGTGGCGGACGAGTTCATGACAGCGAGCGCCGTGTCCAAAGCGGACCAAATCCCGTACGCTTCCCCCGTCTTTTTAACGGATCCAACTCCACGACTACAGCTTGCCGATTTCTGGCGACTCTGGAAAGCATCCGAAACAACGTAAGTAGGCTTCCTCTGGTCCGCTGGGAGCCACACTGACTTATGTGCTTTCGCCTATCGCAGCGGCTCTTTCTCGTGTCCATTCAACTGTGAGCCGCGGCGCCAGGACGTAGAGGCGCATCTGCGCGCGAACGGCTTCCACGTCGCTGCGACCGAGGCCAAGGAGAACGTGCTGCAGGTGTACTTCCATGCCTTCCAAATGGGTACCGACGTGTTCTTTCTGGGCGAGTTCGTGTTCCTGTTCTCGCGACGATTCTTCCAAGCGACTTTCAAGTGCAAGGTACGTGCGCCTGAGTAGCTCGTGGATGCCGCCTTTCTCGACTGAGCGCCTAATCGTCGTCTAAACTGTATGAGAACAGGACCACGACATCGCGCCAGAGTTCGTGACGCGCTTCAACCTGCAGGATCTCCAAGTACTAGAAGCGTAGCCATCTATCGTCGCATCCTCTCGCCGTAATCCACAATTTTCATCCATGCATGGAGCTCCTCGAAACTTCAAGTGGCTAGCGTCGGTTGAGTATGCGTTGTGACAGGTGTATGTAGAAATCTCGGAGGTTTTCCGATCCAGAGATGTCGCGGAATCGTCGGGTCGTCACGACGCCACGACACCAGCACACACACAAGCAGAGAGTCAGCGGAGCTGCTGGCGTGACCCCAAGCAAAGCTTGAATATTCAAGCGAGTGAGGACACCTTTGGGCGGCGTGGACAGTTCGGTTTACTCTCGTGTGGTGTACAAGGTGATGATGGCGCGTCCGCCTCGTGGGAGAGGATCTCTCGTCTGGCCTGTTGGCTGGGTGCTGGGCTCGGCACGCCAGCAGCGACATTCGCTGACGCATGCTGCCGCTTCTTCATCCAGGATTCCAGCCCCAGTCTCTCGCGGTCTTCTGATGCAAATGGCTCCCATGGAGCCATTGAACTTTGAAATGGAGGTTTCTTGCGTGAGGCTCCGCGATCGCGTGAGACGATGGGCAGGTGCCATCATACATTTGACGTCGAGGCACCTGGAGGTGGATGGTGGCGCCACTGCTGATGGCTGCCACCTTGAGGTCTCCACTGCAATGTACGTACCGGTATCGAAGCGATCTTCGTTGAGAATGGATAATTCCAGGACCATTCGCTCCCTGGACACTCCGAAGTTTCCATACCGTACGCTGACACTACTCCACTACTACTACGTCACCGGCGCATTATCCATCATGGTGGTCATGGAGATGGTATGCATAGGATGTGCTGGGTAAGATCGCATTCGCATCTTCAATGTGATTCGTCTCGCCATCAGCGGTGCATTGGGGGATACTTCCAGTACTGTACTTCCAGTTCGATGGCTACGCTTCCAGTCGAGGCGTCGCGCTCTGTCGTAAAAAGCAACGCTCCGAGTACCGGACTGAACTAGAATGAACCCAGTAGCTCTTGGCGTTGATCGCTCGCTCGGTCGTTCGTGGAGAATGGAGGCGCCCCGACAATTCAGCGGGGCGAGTGGTGGGGTGCATCTTCGCGAGGAAACCGTTTTTCCATGGAGCTTCTCGCGTGCCGCACATTCGGTACAGTATCAGAATTGTGGGCAGAGGCTGCCAGTGTGTATGGAGTCATCGCGGGTGGCGCCATCTTCATGCCATCGTGCGTCGTCCCACTGTCGAAAGTGTATGTTGGGTCGAGCTCCCACTCCTCTGCCTCGACGCTGACAACGAGTGTCTGCGTCACGACATGACTGCCGTGTCCGGTCTCGCACTGCTCTGCGCGCTGCTTGTCACCCCACTGGCTCACGCTCTACTGCCCCAACCCATGTCGCTTACAGCTCTGTTAGTATGGCCGCCTCGGAGCCATGTGGACATGCATACACTTGAGGCCTTCAAGCGTGCGTGGATTCGTCTCGTCGTTTGCTTTCTTTCCTCCGCAACCCCTCGCGTGACACCTGTCAAACCGACTCACTTTTCATGCCAAGCAGCTCATCGATCCATCGATCCATACGTACGTTGGGCACTGTAGGTACCCATTGGTCAATGAAGAGCAAGTGTCCACACATACGCCAGCGGCAGTCAGAAGAAAAACAGGATTCCTCGCCCAGGCGTGCGTCCATGCGCACGAGCGTCTGCTCGTGATCCAGGCAGTGTGTGTCGAGTCCAGCTCGCCGACTTTGCCAAGCGTTTACGAGCCCGTTTCAGTGCGTAACCAAGCAAACTGGCCGGTGGCTCACTGGGTGCAGGCGCTTCACGATGAGGAGATACGACAGACGCCGTTCAGCACCATGTCCGCTGCCAGACGCAGCGCGGTTCAGCACGGCAGCACTCTCTGACACTCACTTAAATGAGCTCCTGGGTTGTCGTGGGGTCGGGAGCTTTCGTCACAAGTCGCAGAGTGTGCAGCGACAAGTCAGTGAGCAGCTCACTGGGTGGCTCTGATTGGCTGGATCGTCGCAACGTAGCTCTTCAAGTGAATCAACCTTGTACAGATCACGATCACGCGACCGCGCACCCTACAGTACAGCCCAGGCGTCAGCGCTGCTGGCTGGGCGGAGCTCTTCGACTCGACACGTTCGGTCGCCGGCTCGCTTTTCCTCGCTCGACGAGCTCCGGAGCTTCGCCCAGCATCCGGGTGTACGCACTCCAGCTGGGACAGTGGCTCTCGTTTTTCACACACACCACTGCGCGCGATCCGGGAAAGTTCATTCCGCAATTCGCCTTCCACCTCCACAGCGCATCTCAGCATCGCGCTATCCTCTCCACGCCTAGCGCACCACATCTCAATCCCCTTCACACTCACACATCATGTCTGCTCCTGCTACTCCACGCGACCGCGCCGGCAGCTCCGCTGTTGACTTTGAGATCTCGGAGCTCCAGAAGTACTACCACCTGCCACTGCGTGAGGCCGCCCGCCGCCTCGGCACCTGCGAGGCTGTGATCAAGCGCGTGTGCCGCAAGCGCCAGATCGCGCGCTGGCCATACCGCCAGGTCTCGGCCAAGCTTGTCAAGATCCAGCAGCTCTGCAAGTTCCTTGTGCACATCCCGGAGGGCGACCAGGCCCAGCGCATTCGCCTGCGCATCAAGCAGCTCACGGACGAATACTTGGAGATTGTCGGTGGCCACGTGCCAAGCGACCTCCAATGCACCACGGACGACGCCGCGCTCATCGTGCCACAGCCAACGAGTCCAGTGGATGCGAGTCTGCTGGAGCAGTTCGACTGCCCTGCCGATGTCGAGATGGAAGACACCAGCAGCGGCGACGACCAAGACGACGAGGGCCGACCATCGGACATCTCGGCGTACTCGCTGCGCTTCATCCTCTCGGATGCCTCGATCCTTGACATGGACTCGGGCTGCCACGTCTACTAAACTACCCGAGACGCGGCCGCCATCATCAACGACGGACCCGCGACCGACCCTCCACCCGACATAGAGCTGCACGTTTGTACACATTTTTGCCTGCATGATATAGAGCTGCATATTGACCATAGACACACATAGACGCGTAAGAAGTACTGCATATTCGTAGAGATAAACTACACTACACTAACATGGAATGGGATGAATCCTAATCAACGTCCACTTCTCAGATTACGACGTTGACAACAACACTACGAAGCTCATCGATGAAGAGCTCCGGTGTCAAATTAACAATCCAAGTTGAAGTTGAATGGAATCTGATTTCTAGTTTTCACCGTGACCCTCGCTCGATCTGTAAAATGGCAGAAGCACGGTTCGTGAGCTATCCGTTTTGATTCGGATCCCTACGACAATGGGATCCAGTCGCTGGATCGTCTTCCTGGTCATTCTTGAACCAGATTTCAAAAGTGCGAGATCTGCAAAGCAACATGGCGATCGCTACCCATCAAATCATGGCTGTCATTCGTCGATTAATCGTGCTTAAATCTGGTCGAGCGGCTCCATGCCGAGCAGCGTGAAGCACTTGTGCATGACCTTGAGCGTGGCGTCACACAGCAGCAATCGGCTGCTCTGCTCCTCACTGCCAATCACACGGCACGAGGTCGCGAAGGTCTGCACCTTCTCGGCCAGCGTGTACAGGTAGCTACACAGGCGGTTCGAGTTCAGGTCGCGGTCCACGAACAGGATCGTATCCTGCAGCTGGAGGAGCTCCAACGCGAGCGCGGTCTCCGTCGGGTGGACTGGCTTGATCTGCTCCTCGGCGCTGTTGATCAGCTCCTGCATGTTCGCACCCGACTTGCGGATGATCGAGCACAGACGAGCGTAGGCGAACATGAGGTACACGGCCGTGTCACCCGTGGTCGAAAGCATGCGGTCGAAGCTGAACACATAGCTCGACGTGGGGCTCTGGCGCAAGTCAAAGTACTTGACGGCACCGTAGCCAATTCGCTCAGCGGCGTACTCGACCTGGTCAGGCGGAAGCGTGGTCTGACCAGCCTCGATACGAGCCAGAAGCTGGTCCTTCATGCGAACCTTGGCTTCGTCGAGCAGCTCCACAAGACGCACAACATCGCCAGAACGCGTCTTGAAACGCTTGCCCGACTCGTCGTTGACAGTGCCGAAGCCCACATGGTCAACACGGTGGACGGCAGGATCATAGATACCAGAGAGCTTACCGACCTCGAACAGAAGCTTGAAGTGGTCGTTCTGCGAGAAGTCCGTGTAGTACAGGATGCGGTCAGCCTTAATTTCGTGGAGACGGTACCACAGCGCCGCGATATCCGTGGTGCCGTAGAGGTAAGAGCCATCGCCCTTCACCAGGATGAAAGGCTGCTTGAACTTGTCCGTGAAAACGACGAGCGCACCGTTGCTGGTCGATGTGAGACCCTTGGCCTTCACCTTCTCAATCACGCTTGGGATGATCGGGTTGTAGAACGACTCGCCGAACTCCTTGAGGCTCACGCCGAGACGGTCGTACACCTTCTGGAACTCCTTGCGACTGATGTCACACAGTGTGTTCCACACCTTGCGCGACTGTGGGTCCCCCGACTGCAGCAGCACGACCTGCTGCTTCGATCGCGCGTGGAAGTCCTCGTCGCTGTCGAAACGCTCCTTTGCGGCCTTGTAGAGCTTGGTCAGATCCGTCACGTTCGGCATCTCCTGCTCCCACTCTGGGTACGCCTCCATCAAGTGCGAGATGAGCATACCGAACTGGGTGCCCCAGTCACCGACGTGGTTGATACGCACGACTTCGTGGCCCTGGAACTCCAAGATACGGCACATGGTGTCCCCAATGATCGTCGACCGCAAGTGGCCGACGTGCATGTCCTTGGCGATGTTTGGTGACGAGAAGTCGACAGCGATCTTCTGCTTCTTCACTGGGCTTGGAAACACGCCCTTCTTGAGCACATTGCCCAATCGCGTCTTGATAAACGTCTCGCTCAGGAACGCGTTGATGAAGCCCGCGCCGGCGATGCTCAGACGCTCCAGCATGTCGTTCTCTGGGATCGCGTTGATGATGGCCGTCGCGATATCACGCGGCGACTTGGCTGGCGTTGGCGAGCTCTTCAGCAGTGTGTAGATGTTCATGGCCGAGTTACACTGGTAGTCACCGAACTTAGCGTTCTTCGTGTTGGTACGCGTGATCTCCACGGCCGGCAGCTTGATGCCAGGGTACGCGGCGGCAATGGCCTCCTCGAAGATCTGCTCAATGATCGACAGCACGTTGTGGTAGGTCTTGCCGCTGAGGATTTCCAAGTCCAGCTTGGACTGCGGCTTACCGCCCGAGGCGAACAGCGCAAGGCCCTGCGTGAACACGCCGCCGGCGAAGAGCTGCGCGACGTACGCACGGAACTTCTTGGTGATGTCCGTGTCCTGATCGACAGGCACAAGGGCAAACGCCTCACGCAGCGTGACACCGGTCACGATATCCGCCAGCGTCAGCTCGCTGCCGAACAGGAACTGCACCGCGTCGGTCTTGGCCGAGCCCTCCTCCTTGGCCTCAATAAGCGCCGACAGCTCAGCACCGAGCGTGCTCTTGTCGGCGGCCTTCTTGGCCTTGTTGACCCACGGCGTGAGAACGTGGCTCTCCCACTCGAGCCAGTCATCGACCGCCAGGTCGTCGTACTGGAGCGCATTCGCGTCGGCCGCGAGGTAGCGCGCGACGGCGTTGGCCGAGAAGATCACAGTGCCGTCGACGGCGATCTGCGGGCCGCAGTTGGCGTACTTTGGGTCGGACGGACCCACACTGAAGTCCTTGCCCGTGGCCGCGAGCGTGATGTAGCACTTGAGCTCCTCGGCGCCAGGCGCCTCGTTCACCAGAAGCTTCATGTTGGATATCTGGTGCTGATTCCTCTTTGTGGCCACCACCCACAGACCGGACCTCCTCACCATGGGAAGCCATTCCTCGGCGGAAACAAGATCGCTAAAACCTCGATTTCGAGGTGGAATCCTTCCCCACCACAAGAACCTTGCACGAGCCAAGAGTGACATGTCACTTCAACGCGGGCTACATCTCTCGATTAAGTACGAATCGTTAAGTTCGCAAGACCCGCATCTCCGCTCAAGTACGAATTGCAAACTACGTACGCATTGGTATCCACGTGCGAACTTAACCGACGGCCCCCGCCATTGAATGGGGGTGGAAGGGTTTCCCCTCAGCCAAACACCAGGCGGCATCTCGTCACCAGAGGCAAAATGGCGCGCAACAGCGGCGGCGATCTGCGCGTAGACGGCGCCCGTGGCGGCTCCGCGTCCAGCAGCTCCTCCTCCCGTCCCAGTGAAGCTCTCCAGCGGCTCATCGACAGCGCGGACCAGTCCGTGAACCTCCTCTTTAGCTCCTGGGAGCAGGAGTCCCGCGACGTCCCACCTGCTTCCAACACCTCCTCCGGCTTCAACCAGTTCGCCTCTGGCTCTGGCTCGGGGGTATTCGGCTCCTCCTTCGCTTCACAGGACCGTACGGGTGCTGATGTGGACGCCGATGACCTGAACGTCGTGGATCTGTCCGTGCAGAGAGGTCTACTCCATGTCAAGGGCGTGTTTCCGGACCACTCGGTCGAGTACGTGGACATCGACCCGCGCTTCACGACCATCGGTGACCTGAAGCGCGCGCTGTGCGAGAAGCGTAACGCGAAGAAGGATCTCGGACTCACGGCGGTGGATGCGCGCATCATGTTCAACGGGCAGCTCGTGGAGAACGACTGGCTTGTCGTCGACTGCGGACTTGGTGTCGACGGCGTGATCTACGTCGTCAAGGCGCTGCCTACGGGCTCGTACTTTAGCGGTGGGGCCTTTGCAGGGCGCCCAGGGGACTCGCGTCTGCCTGTCGCGTCGATGGCGTCCTCGTACGCTCAGCAGCAGAAGCAGCAGCAGCTCACGCGCCAGCAGCGAGAGGCGAACGAAGACTCGATGCTCGTGGAGTTCAGCCACTCGCTGGCGCTGGACACGACGCAGAGCGGACAGCTTACGCACAAGGTGCGCCCGGAGGAATCGAACTTCGCCGAGATGCTATCGGATTTCTACCAGAACCTCGAGAACGTGCATGACACGGACGGCTACAGCGAGCGCCTGCTGCGTGGGTACATCGACGTGCTGCAGTCGCGACTGGAGAACTTGGAGGCGTCGGTGGAGGGATCAAGTCGCTTTGCGGCACAGCAGCGCCAGCGTCTCCAGGACAGTATCAAGGAGCTGCGTGACGAGCGCAACACCTGGCGTCTGCTGTATGAGCTGCGTCGTATCTGCCACTCGAAGAGCGACGGCTCGGATGATATGGCTGAAGACCCTGAAGATCTTCGTTTCGACATGGTCGAAGCCGACGCTGTGCAGCTTCTGGAAAAGTACAACGAGAACTACAAGATCCAGAAGGCGGTGAAGACGTGGCTCGAGAACATCGCGATGGAGAAGACTGTCGCTGTGAACGACAAGCGCGATGGCGCCAAGCACGGCACCCGAACGCTCAAGATGGTGAAGAAGGGCTTTATCGACCGATCAGGCGTGCAGCTGGACCCGGACGCTGTGGTGCGTAATGGAGACCGCCACATCGTGGAAGATGATGCTGAAGATGAGGCGGAATTGCTCAAGGGCGTGTGGTCGTTCGTACGGGCCGGCAACCTGGATCAGGCTGTTGATCTGTGCGTCCGCGTCGGCGAACCGTGGCGAGCGGCAAGCCTTTCAGGTGGCATCCAGGTTGGTGCTAGCGACATGGATGACGACCGGTCGCTCGAACGGTGGGGCAACCCGATGCGTGCGCTGTGGAAGACGACATGTTGGAAGTTTGCTGAGGCCAAGAACCTGAAACTGTCCAAGCGTAGCAGTCTCCTCTCGCGCCAGTACGAAGAGATCGTGTACGCTGCGCTGAGTGGCCATGTCCAGGTGCTGACACAGTCTACGCTGAGTGAAAGTTGGGAAGACCACTGCTGGGCGTACCTCCACGCGATGACGGAACAACAGATCGACGAGACCCTTCACAATCTGCTCAAGGTGAAGCTCCAGTCGTCCCAACTGATCGTCGGGAACGACGCACACTATTTACGACTCTACCGAGCGCTTCTGGACAAAACCAAGCACCTCAAGCGCTTCCAAGTGAACCTGGACGCACTCTTCGACGACCTGAGAAACAGCACGAGCGAAATCGTTCGCAAGCAAGCACATGAACCGTACCGCCAAATCCAGGCAAAGCTTGTGACGGCCAAGATCGAGTCGATCGTGACGAGTGTTGCAAACGGCTTGGCGGCCGATGAAGAAACGTTCGACTGGCAGCTGCGCGTCGATGAGCACGTGCCAGCAGATGATGTCACTCCGTTCTTCCTGCGGTTTGCCGCCCACTTTGTACTGTTCGCATCCTTCACCGAGGAAAAGATGGACGAGTCAGCCAACCACATGGTTGTCAAGGCCTATATTCGTCACCTTGTCAAGCACGGCCACTTCAAGCTCGTGCCGATCTACGCGTCTCGCGTACCCGTCGATGGAGCGGTCGAAGTGTACGTGCAAGTCCTCTCCAGCCTTGAAGATCGACTCGAGCGAGAACTGTTCGTGCGACGGATCCACGAGTTCTCCAGCATCGAGGTTCTTACTGCCGTTATCACGATCACGGTTGAGCGCCTTAGTATCCAGTACCGGGAAGAGGCTCGTCAGGGCAACCCGACTGCACAGGACATCACGACTCGAGTCGATCGCAAGCGCATGCGCTTGATCGAGTTCCTCTGCTTCTACAACGACCACCGCGCCGAAGCCCTACGACGAGCAAATTGCCTCGCGCGTGAGTTTGTATTGGAAGGAAAGTTCAGTGCCGTGAAGGAACTCTTCATCGAAAACGTCCCCGAAGAGTCCATTGGACTGGTGAACCTCCATCGTGCGGTACAGACAGTCGAAGGAGATGATGAAATCGAGCGTATCCTGCGTGCACACCTGTGCTGGAAGGCGTACATCCGAGCGTGCAACCACTATGATCTGTGGCGAAGCTGCACGGCCGGTCGCACGAAGGCATCGTGGCTGGCATACTCGGAAGAGAAGGAGTTCCTGACAGAACTCATGTACCACGTCTCGCGTTCGACCGTCGCAATCGTGGATGTGCTCCAGTTCGAAGATGGATGGATGCAGCAGTGTTCTGGCGACTATGACGAAGATTTCAGAGTGCGACAGGCCTGCTTGCCGCTGCTTGCGCTGCACCTCCACTTCATCCAGCTCGAGTCGGCCAAGCTCGTGCTGCGCTTACAGTTCTACCCGACATCTGCCAAGGTTCAGCTGGCCCAGCCGCTGCTGGAGAAGTCTCTACAAGTGGCTGACGTCGTTGCTGATGAACACTACGCCGTGTCGGACGTCTTGACACCAGAGCACTGCCGTGAACTACTCAACGGTTTCCGGGAGAGCTCTATCGCCCTGTTGCACCTGGAAAGCATGGCACCACTCGACGACGCCGAGGAAGACGGACACCACGAGGCCAACGACGTTGCCCAGCCAACGGACCTCTAGAATGGCCCAGGGGAGCTGACTGGCTGGAGACGCGGATACAATCACAAACACGTACGTAATACAAGTCCACATCCAAGCTTCTGGTATTTACAGTATTCACAGGCTTCCAGGCTACTCCACGAACAACTACTTCTATCACACTCGCACTCAAGGGTTCTTAGATATCGTACTCGGCCTCCGAGGTGTCGTCCACAAAGGACGGCATGCCCAGGTTGCCTCCATACTTGCGGATCTCACGCTCGACTCTCTTCTTCTCCAGCAGGTTGTGCCACGTATCCCGGCCGCCAAAGCGGTAATACCACACCGCCATGACGATGCAGTGGATGATGAGCAACGCGAAGAGCACGTAGCCCACGGCGACGATGGCATTGTCGTCCGCCGTGCACATGTACACGAGGCAGAGTCCGATGGCCGGCACGATGAAGAAGCCAACGACCAGGAAGATCACGGCGGCGATGGGCCAGCTCGCACTGTAGTGTGCGAGTGCGCGGGCCCACTTGAGGATCGGTTTGCGCGTGATCGGGATCGGATAGAAGAGAATGATGCCGAAGAAGTTGAAGAAGAAGTGCGTGAGCGCCATGGCCACGCCGTTGGATTTGCCGGTGACCAGCGACGCGAGTAAAGCGTTCGCTGTCGTGCCCAAGTTGGCGCCCAGCATGATCGGGTACACTTGCTCGAGTGTGATCACGCCCAGTCCGGCCATCGGGGTGAGCGTCGACGTCACGACGGTCGACGAGTGGACCACGAACGTGATACTCACACCCACGACGATGTTCACGTAGCCATTGTATTGTAGGACCTTGGAGATGGCGCGCTTGGTCGGGCCCAGGAACACCTTGGCGAGTGTGCGTACAAGAGTCACGAGCGAACAAAGGAGTGTGACGATTGCTATGCTGAGCACAATGCCACCCACTGCTCCGTCACCGAGCGAGGCGTTCTTGAACGCCCCTTTCTGGATGAACGTAGGGATCGAGGCACACGTGGCTTCACCTGAGGCGACCTGATGCAATGCCGTCTTGTTGACTTGGAGCAGCGAGTCACTCAAGGGGTCCACGATAGCATCCACTGGGCTCGCGAAGTCACCGCCCGTGGTATGGGCGCGTGCCAACGCCGTCGCAAGCCTCTCGAGCGGACGGAAGAACACTTCGAGTGGGAACATGACGAGCACCGACCAGATATTGTACATGTCGTGGATCGTCGCTGCGGCCATGGCACGCTGGAAGTGGACGCGGTTCTTCACGTGGCCGAATGCCACCATCATGCACGTGATGCACGTGCCGATGTTGGCGCCCATCATCACGAACACGCCCTGGCGGATCGTCATGCCCCCCGAGCCCACGACTGCGACTGTGATCGAGGTCACGGTACTGGAACTGTGGATCAGCGCCGTCGTGACCGTGCCGATCAGAAGCCCTGCAAACGGACTGTCCGTGAAGGCGAATGCGTCCTTGGTCGTGCAGCTCAGAAGCAGCGTGACACTCTCCCCAATGAGCGCGATGGCGACCATGAAGAAGTAGAGTCCCATCAGCGCGAGCGTCACGAAGCACAGCGCCTGGACGCACTTCTGGGAGGTCGTCTTCTGTGCGTACTCGGCCTCGGCCGCCTCTTCTTGCATGTTCTCGTAGGCGATCATGAACTGGAGAGGAGACTGGTGCGAGTCGCGCGGATCATGGTACATCAGCGATTCTTCATGCTCGTCCAGAGTCGAGAGCGAGCCATCGGCCATGACGGGGATCGTTGATGACGCCTGCGACGTCCTCGCGTCCTGCTTGTCGTCGGCGAGGAGGACGACCCCCCGCTTGGTCTTCGTCGTAGTAGTCGTCGTGGTGACTCGAGCTTCCTTCTATGAATCGCTGTGTGGAAGTCTCCACACACTATGACAAATAGAAGGAAAGGCGGCAGGCAGACTTTGACTCGGATCGAAGCGGCGTCTGGAGATACAAATCGGACACGCGACCCGAGCGACACCACTGTACGATGCGCTATACAGTAATGCGTCTTCGTCTCGCGCCCTTCCAACACGAGGCGCTGAGGGTTTCCAAGGAAGAAACGGAGTGAACGAGGCGTCAATCGAAACGTCGGCACCACACGCACGCTCGGTCTCACCTGCTGTCGTCGCCGACGACTCGTCGGGGGTCCCTCTTGGGCACCATGAAGGCGTCTTCCTGTCAAAGCTTCGAATTCTTGGTGGTCTCCCATCTCACAGGCTGAGGCTCTGGGTTTTGTGGTCGCAGGCCCCGTTTCTCGCATCTTTTGAGCGACGGGGTCACCATGAGGAGATTCGAGGGGATGGAGTATGTGACGTGGGATGACTTGGTGTTTGTATGATGAGAAGCTGCGACCTCGGAAGATTCAGCAGCTGGTGGTTCTTCGAAAAAGTGAGGAAGAGCTCTTCAACGTGCAGGAACCACACTGACTCGCTGCCGAAGAATCTCTGACCGCAATCCAACGGCAGTCAACTGCTGACATTGGTCTACAATGCTGTCCTAGTGTTCTTTGACGAGAGCTGCAATCAGACATCAGCGCGTTTGCAGCTGTCGACGTACTACAGTACTGAGTCGCGTTGACCATCCATCCTGCTACTGTAGCAAGCGTTCGGCCGTCGAGACTGTCGACGGCTCGAGAGCGCGAGGGCCAAGCCACACCGCCTCTGATGAGAGGCTGCAGGGCTGTGGGTTCGGTGCTCAGCTCCGTGGCGCGCGTGGACGCAAGAGATTCCCGGTCCAGACCAGCGTGGGGTCTGTACTTGGGAGTCCAGATCTGGTACTGTATGCAGTTCTTCGGCAGAAAACGCAAGGGTGACATTCCTTCGTTAGGCTACGGCAACGGATTCCCTGATTACTGTAGGCTACTGAGATGGAGGACACGCGGCCTCGCCGTACCCACCTCCACAGTCGATGGCACCTACGGCGTACTGGCTGAAGAGACTTTCACGAGAGCTCTTGCCTTCTGACCCAACGAGGTGGTGCTCGAGCAGACGCTGCGGAAGACACCACACGTGAGGAGCTGGAGCGGACGGGTAGCTCGTCCACTGCCAGGCATGCTGGTCGAGGTCCTCGTGCTCGATCTTCTTCAGGAGGAACACACTCTCGAGGCCAAACGCCGACTGGGTCTGGACTCGAACGTCGTACGCTCCTGGATCCTCCACCACACTAGGACTGTGTGGAACTGGAACGCTCGAGTCGATGTTGGTGGCTGCAGCTCCTCGGAGGCTGAAGTTGCACACGAGATCTTGCACGTGTGATGCACCCGGCACACCGCCCACGGACGAGATCACGTTCTCAGGAGGAGCAACAACAAAGTGGATCTGGGAGTCCGTGTAGCTGCCGAACCAGGAGCTGCAGCGCGTGGTTGTATGGAAGCACAACCCCTCCACGGTTCTGCTCCGTTCGTTCACACTCGCATCGATCTGCACGAGGAACTCACCGGGCTGGAGGGTAAAGCAGTGGAGCTGAGCCCCAGCGTACACAAACGCCTGGAGATCGGATAGAAGCCGAGCCTTGAGATCTGCAGTGTCGAATGTGCTCACGAACATCGTCACACCGTCTTGCACAGCCACGAGCACACCGCGTGCAACGCCGGTAGCAGGGGCGAGGGCATTCACGGATGCGGCATACAGCAACGCCGTTGGTGGAGCCACGACTGGGCGGTATGGGGGTATTATTCCTGTATCTTTGAGGCCACCCAAGCCACCAAGTGGGCTGCAGTACGCGCCAAGTCGACCAACGTAGTTGTCTCCGATAGTGCCGAAGAATCCGTTGATCTTGAAGCCAGGCTTGGGCTGCAGGAGACTCACTTGGCCACCATTGCCACCATACCAAGGAGAAGACCGCTCGTTCGTGTGGATACGCATAGCGTCGACCCAGCACATCGCACGGACTTCGACGTGGGTGATGAACTCGCTTGGGCCCAGCACAAACCAGTATCGACCATCGCCAGTCAGAAGATCCTCCGGACGCATTCTCGCAACCTCAAATCGCGTGTACGCCCATACAGACGAGACGAATTCTTCAGCTTTCACTAGCACGGCGCCAAGTTCGGTGTCCATGTCAACAGCAGCCGTGGTGCTGAATGGGCGTTGCACGCCGTTCTGTTCGCCGAATCCGACTGGACTGACTGTGACGGGTGCAGGCGCATTGGCGTCGGCCGTGTAGATACCCAACGTGTCGACACACCCGCTACCTTGGCGACCGAACAACCCGGAGACGCGTCGGCCAGGGCCACACTCCACTTCCTCAGTACGGAGACCTCCTTTGCCACCAAACCACGGACTGGTTCGCAAGTTTGTGTGGAAGCGGATCGCGTCCATCCAGTGGCCGCTTCTCACAGTCACTCGCACCAACAACTCGCCCGGTAGCAACGCGAACACGAACTCGTTCGATCGATAATACGGAGAATCCGCGTCCGTCGTTGCTGGCTCGTGCGCGTCAACGGACACTACACGGATGGACTCGACATAATTGTCGCCTTTAATGATGATGGCTCCAGGTAGAGAGGCAGGAAAGTCAAAAGACTGGTGAGGGCCTTCGGCACGGCCTCCTCCAACCGTGTGGGAAGCTTGGACGCCTAGTGCTGAGCCACCGTGGTCTTGTGCTGGCGATTCCACGGGCTGCTCTGTAATAGCTGAGCAGTGGACCCCTAGGGTACCAACGTAATCCTCACCACGCGAACCGAAAAACCCGTTGATCTTGCTGCCAGCGTCCGGACGTAGCACGTGAAGTTGCCCGCCGTGGCCTCCGAACCACCGCGTGGACTGTAGGTTCGTGTGGATACGAAGGCCGTCGACCCACGCCATAGCACGGATTTCAACGCGCGTGATATACTCGCCCTGTGCGAGGAAGACCCAGTGGGTGTTTTTGTGAGATCGGACTTTCTCGTCCGGAAGGTTGGCTAGTTCAGCGCGAGTGTACGACGTGATCTTGTCGAGGTATCGGCTCACAGTGATCTTCACTGCACCCAAGTCACCGGCTGGCTCAGTAACGTTGAAATGCGTCTGCTCACCAGCCGTCTGGCCTCCCCCCACCGGCCCACGGACCTTGCTGTTCCAGCAAACCAACGGACCACTCTTGGACAGCTTTGGCTTGCCTGAGATCCATTCGCAGTGGACGAGCTGCAGTGCTGAGCCGCGGTTCCAGTGTGCTCCCTTCGGTCCAGTCACCTCCTTGAGAACTTGGTGGTTGAGCTGAAGCCGTCCGTCACGGAAGTCCTGGAAGTACGCTGGCTCGTCGAGTTTGTGGTCGGCTTGGTACGCGCAGAAGAGTCGGTTCATATCGTCAAAGCCTCGCGACATGATACCGCTCGTCGAGTGGCCGAGGCCGAACGTGTGGCCCAGCTCGTGGATGAACGCGCCAATGCCAGTGGAGAAGTTGCCCCAGAACGTGCCTCGATACGCACTGTCGTCCATGAGAAAGTTGGTGTCGATCCGCGTGTTGTTCAACGAGCACGCCGTGAGTTCACCCAAGTGGCTCGGCCACGTGTGGAGACCGCACGACCCAAAGATGCCGACCTTGCCTCCACCGAGGGCGGTGTGGCCGTCCGACGTTTTCGTCACAGGATTGTACTTGGAACACCCGAGGATCACAGCGTGCTTGTACAGGAGCTCGTCGTGGTCGTTGAATCCCATCGTCACGATATCTTTCTCGACGAGTTTGATGAGCTTCTGGTCATGGATACGACGTGCTTCGGCGTTAGGAAACGTCGACCGCAGCAAGTGGACGTGTGGTAGACCGTCGGCAGCAAACTCCAGTGCGAACGACTGACGTGGCAGCCCCGCGTGGACAAACATCTCCGCCGCTGCTGTCTGAAGCAGCAGCGCGTTAAAGCGTATCTTCTGCAGCGCTACTTGGTCGGAGTTGTCGACACCTGGAGGGGCGTCGAAGCCTTCATCATCCGGCGCATCGAAGCACTTCTGGTAGTAAAACCGCACGACGTATCGCGAGACCGGAGTCACGTACTCGATATGGAACACACGCGTACAGTGGCCACCCAGGCGTAGCGTGATGGCATACTTTCCAGGCGCTGGTAGTAGCACGATCGCCTTGAAGCGGCCGGACGCCTTCACAGGCCAGAAGGCACCGCGTGCGGCGTCAAGACGAGCGTCCAGGAACCACTCGTGCGGCTGCAGAGCGAGCAAAGGGAAGTCGGTGATGTGGCCGTCGAGCACCACGAGGGGATGCGGCACTGGCTCGTGCTCATGCACGTTCGAGACGACGATGCGCGAAGAAGAGAGCGGCGCCGCCATGGCTCCCAGGTGGGTGATTGTGAAACTGAGCCCTTCATGGGAAAAAGTCAGGCGGTATCAGATACGAAACCTGAGTTGTCTTGGTTTCACTATGTGAAGAAGTGAGACCGTCGTAGATCTCAGATCTGATGCAACCGGAGAATGGCATCGACTTTCATGGTGGTGAAGGAAGGAATTGACGGGGGACGGTTGCAGCTTCATTGGCCCACAATTAAATACATCAAACTAGGCGTCTCAGTGTTGGCACTGGGGATGGCAACTGCTGGGAAGGAAGACTCTCGAGGGTCACACCACTAACCTGACCGGAGGACTGGCGTCACACGATGGGGATTGTGTCGTCGTGCGAGAAGCCGCCTGTCTGGAGGGCTGTCTGCTGGGTATCGGTACGTTCGCGAGCCATTCGCTGGGCACGCTTCCGCTCGAGGAAGCGGCTCCAGCGTTCACGGCCTGTGCTTTCAGCGTACCAGATCCAGCCGGCGACGAACACGGAGACGACCACAGCGAAGAGCACCCAGCCCATTACGACGACAGGCGTGCTATCGGCTGTGCACATGTACGTGAGTCCGAGACCGACGACAGGGACGACGACGAAGCACATGCCCACGAAAAAGACCGCACAGAATGGCCACGCGGCACTCCAACTCGCGAGCGAGTTGGCCCACAAAAAGACCGGCTTGCGAGTGATCGGGATCGGGTAGAAGAGAAGGATGCCGAAGAGGTTGAAGAAGACGTGGACGAAGGCGATAGCCACGGACTCGCGCTTGCCCGTGACCAAGCCAGCGAGAAGAGCCGTGCCGGTCGTACCCAAGTTCGCTCCAATCACGAGTGGGTAGACCTTCTCGAGTGTGATAACACCTAGTCCGGCCATGGGCGTGAGCGTCGAGGTGACGAGCGTGGACGATTGCACCCAGAAAGTGAGCGCAGCTCCGACGAGGATGTTCAAGTAGCCGTTGTAGTCCAGTGCTCGAGCGACCACACGCTTTGTGGGACCCAGGAACACTCGCGCCATGAGCCGTACGAGCGACAGCAACGAAGCGATGATGATCGCGAAGCCGACAACCGCAACGATGGCACCAATACTCCCTTGGGACATACTTGAATTCTTGAACGCACCACCCTTGATCAGTAGCTTCGCGTTACAGTCTCCACCGGTCGCAGCGGCATCGAGGGCCTTCCTGTTGAGGATGATGACCAAGTTGGTGAGCGGGTTCACGATCGCATCCAATGGGCTCGTAAAGGCGCCGCTGCCACCGCGGCTGTCAGCCAGCGCCTGGCCAAGCTTCTCAAGAGGGTGGAAGATGACCTCGAGCGGGAACATGACGATGACCGACCAGATATTGTACATGTCGTGGACCGTGGCTGCTGCCATAGCACGCTCGAACTGACCGCGGTCCTTGACCTGGGCGAACGCGACGATGATGCACGTGATACAGGTGCCAACGTTGGCACCCATGACGACCGGCACAGCCTGGCGAATGCTCATAGCACCTGTGCCAACGAGCGCGACGGTGACGGACGTGACAGTACTCGAGCTGTGGACGAGCGCCGTGGCCATGGTGCCGATCATGAGTCCGGCGACTGGGTTGTTGGTGAAGTCGAAGGCGCCGTGGTAGTCACAACCGAAGGCGAGCGTGAGACCAGTCTCGATGAACTTGATACCAACCATGAAGATGTACAGCGCGAACAGCACGAGCATGAAGTAGAACATGCCCGTGAAGACCTTGCGGCGTGTGCTCTGGAAGCTATAGCCTTCTTCCCCGTCGTCCGAGGCATTCTCGCCTCCTTGCATGTAGTACTTGGTGTTCTCTGGAGAGCCCTGCATGCTAGCAGGCGTGCCCGTGCGTTCGTATCGGAGCTCGTGGGCCTCGTCGAAGCTCAGCAGCGAGATGGGCGTGTGGGCGTCGTACCCGTTCGGAGCTCCTCGCTGGGCGACCAGTGGAGGCTGCATGGGCATACGACCGCCACGAGGCTGCGTTGGAAGCTGAAGCTGCCGCGGTTGAGGCTGCCCCTCAGGCTGCGTGCGGGACTGCATGGCAGCTCACTTGCTCTTGATGGGAGCTGCGGGAATTGCGTTGTGAGGCGGGAGGATGGAGAGCTCTTCGACTGGAGGCTCCCGTGCCCACTGGGCGGTCATCGCATGTGGCGATACGGTGGTGCTGAGGCTCTGCGCGTTTGTCGCCTGCACGTGACGCGCCTGATGGACGGAGTTGAGATTCAACACGGCGTGAAACGTCCATTTCCTATGCTGCTCACTATGCCGTCTGGCTTGACGAACCAAAATGAACTGTTCGAATCTTGAGCTCTCCATCTGTTTTGCTATATATCAGTACAATTGCTGTCGTGGGAGAGAGACTGAGGGACAAACCTACTTATATCGTATACATCAAGTCTGGTGTGCTTGGTTGGGGATTCGCATCGTGACCGCACGGCCCGCCCGTATACCAGATTTCGTGCGGGACTCGCCTTGGAGGCAGACGGAACTTGCCCAGAAGCGCGAGCTTGGCATCGCGCCGACTGCGGCGAGAAGAGTACAGTTTCCCAGCACCCATGGTCTCCGACACTGGGCACTTCGGACTGTAGACACCAGTCACAGTCTCCGATAACGACAGATAGCGTCTCTACTTGCTTCGATTAGCATGCAGCACGACAAGACACCGCTGCAAGCAGCACACTCGTGGTGTCCGAGCCGCAGTGTCGACACAATCTCTGTGTGCAGCATCGTGGGAAGTTGTTGGCGACTTGGAACTCGTTTTGGCGCGAAGTTCCGACGTTGTGTGGACTGGATATGAGCTCAACAACACAAGGAGGTGCAGCATTTCAGGTAGGGAGGGAGGGGCTCTACTGGAGAGCAACACTCATCTACGTGGCCAGCGTGACTTCACAGTCGATGCGCCATGCGACCCCAAGATTCCTGATATTCCTACTCTATTATTGTGCATGCTTTGACCACCCACCAGCCTACACAATGCTGACTGGAGATTCTTGGCCCTCCAGAGCCTCGACACATCCCCTGCGCGCTTCTTTCGCTTGCTTTCAGTAGCATGCCGGTCGAAGAACAGCGAAAAGGATTCAAACTTCAAGTCTCCCTCCTCGTCACATGTCCACATCGAATACTGGTACCTATACCAGTATTGAACCGGTACAAACGGTAACTTAAGCGAGGCCGTGGTTGACGGTCTCACTTGGCGACGTCTCCTCGTGCAAAGGCAGCTAATCGGCGCCTCCATGTCCATGGCGCTGTAGACCCACAGCGTGTGTGTACGTCTGTGTGGCTAACGTGGCGCCATAGATCCGCTCTCCAGTCATGGGAAATGAGATATCCAAGGCGCTGGAGGATGACGTACTGCCGGCCGTGAATGGCGTCGTCGCCGAGAAGCTGCTAGCCGACAAAGCCGGTGTCTCGGCCGTGCGTCGCAATGCCAGGGACGTCGCCCAGCGGCAGCGGATCTTCGTGTTCTGTGCAGAGTGGGACCTGCAGCGGCTCACGGACTTGTTGCGGTGGGTCGCTCGCTTCCAAGGCCGCGCTGCTGGGGAGGCGACGAACCCTCAGTTCGATCTCCGAGGGTTGCAAATCCAGGTCGATACACTGGAGCGCGATATCCAGGCGAAACAGTCACTTCTGGAGCAGGTGGAAGCAGAACTGCGGTTGCTTGAGGGCTCTGAAGGTGGTGGTGCCGTGTATCAGGACCCGGAGGAGCAGGAGCTGGTCCAGGCGACGCTGGAGAATCGACAGAGCGAGGTTGGCGATGAGCTTCGTGACCTGCAGCGCCAGTTGTGTGAGCTGAAAGTGCACTTGCTGGCGAATCTCGAAGGCATCGATCTCACGCGGGACGTCCAGTGGTCTGTCTTCATGAAAGCCGTGAGTCGTGTGTATTTCCACACGACGCTGCAAGTGCACGCCGAGACGTACGCCGAATGGCACCCTGCAGCGACTGGATATGCGATGGCACGGGACAGCGGAGCCACGAAAGAGCTAGGCGAGTACATGAAAGGAGACGTGCTGCTGCCGCCGCCAGCCAACCACGAAATCGACGGCCACACGGACGACAGCGCGAGCAGCTCCGCAGCCAGTGAACAAGACGGTAGTGACGGGGATGTAGATGCATCAGAGGATGGAGGAGAAGGAGACCAAGAAGCTGCCGGTGCTGATGGTGTGGCGGATGCAGAGCCGAAGACAGTTGGTAAAGAAGCCAGTGGAGGTCAAGAAGACGACGAGGATGAAGATGACGAGGAGGAGGACAGTGACGGTGAGGCGAAGACGCCGAGTAACCCGCAAGAAAGTCCAGCAGCAGCGGAGGCTGCGAGTGAGTCCACACCGCCCCTGACTGCTGAAGCGCTCGCCGATCACACGGAAATAGCTGCTGCAGTGGCAGCCCCAGTCATTCCGTACAAAGACCTCGTCAAGAGGTCTCGCGTGATCAAGCGGCCAGTGCCATCGGCGTTTGACGCCACAACTCGAAGCCCTTTGTTCTTCGGATACACTCTTGAGAAGCGAGCTGATGAATTAGAAGAAACTGTGACCGAAGACGATGCTCTGGCTTCAAAGGAAGTTGCCATTTTTGACCACAAGATCCAGCAGCGCAAGGCCACATTGGACGAGACGCTCAAGGCGGAACGCGGCAAGCTGGACGTAGTCAAACAGCGCGAGGCCGATGTGAAGCAGAAGCGAGAGCGATACTGGGAGAAGCGACAGACCGAGTTCGATCGCGCCAAGCAAGAGCTCGACCCCAATGATATCTTCTTCCGTACGCGAGAAGTCCAGGACAAGAAGACACGAGACACGCAGGCGTTCGAAGACGAAGAGATGCGACGGCAGTGCGAGAAGATCGATGGTCGCATGAAAACTGCGCAGGAAGATTTCGACAAGATCATGGACGAGATCAAGCTCGTGCGGTCGACCGACGTGCCGCTGGGTGATCTGCGTCTCAAGTTCCACGACGCTGAGGTTGATCGGTATAATGTCGACATGTTACAAGCAAAGGCAGCGCTTGCCACGGCAAAGGAAGAGTACGTGGCACTCAAGTCGAGCAAAGGTATCCGCGTGGGCAACCCAGAGACCAAGAACCGAGCCCAGCTTTTGTTTGCCGAAGACCAGATCAAAGCCAAAGAGCGGGAGCTTGAGGCGGTCTGCACGCTGTATGACAATGAGCTGTTCCTGCTCAAGCGTGCACAAGTGGTCTTCGATCGCGAGCAGCTCTTTTTGCCGTTCTTCGTGTGTCTCCAGCAGCAATCGTCTGTGAATGGCCGACGGGCTAATCAGCAGGCTTTCGACGAGCGCAAGGCGTTTACACTTCTGGAAATGGCGATTGCGATGTTGTTTGCCATCGGCGGTGTGGATCTGCGAGCTAAGATCGCGTTCCTCTTCAAGATGTACAGCAAACCAGCGTCGTCGCGGCGGAATAGCATCGCTGCTGGTATTCCTCTGCTGCATCGCGACGCGTTTGCAGAGGTCTTGAGGCTGTGTCTGCTTGTGTTTGGCAAGCTCGGGGACTTCCGCCCTCGTCAAGAACTGACGCGCGAGTACTTGCTCGGGCTGAGTGACCGCGAGTTTCTCAAGCTGGACGTCGTCATCGACCCGACCGACACGGCGTCGACTCGCAACGGTATGACAGGCGTCGAGTTCGCGAACTACTGTACAGAGACCGTGACGAAATCCAAGTATCTGAGCGAGCTGCTGGGCGTGCCGTGGCAGTTTGAGCAGCTCAGCCGCTTTGTGGTGCAGCACATGAGCGCTGTCCACCAGTACAAACTCGGTCTCATCAACGTGAATGACCTCAAGTTTGCGATCGCCAAGCTGTCGATTACTGGGCGAGCAGAGCTATCACGATGGCGCAAGGAACTGATGCACGAACGAGCACTAGCCATGGGCGAAAACGACCCGCTCAAGACGGATTACTCCAAGTACTTACCAAAGCGCCGTGCCAAGCTACTGTCGAAAGTCGTGCCCTTGGACCACGGCGGGTACCGTAACCTGCTCAACTACCGCATGGAGGTTATCTTGCGAGCGACTGTCAAGCTGCAGACATCGTGGAGGGCACGCAAGGGCCGTCAACTGGCTCGCTTGGCTGCTGAGAAGCAGGCCTTTTACCACGCTCGCGGTGTTGCGTTGCAAGAAGCGAGAGATCGTGTCGAGGCAGAGTGGCGTGAGAAAGATGACAAGCCTGCCCATACAGTGGAGAAGATGAAATTCGAGGCCAAGATCCGCATGAAGCAAGTCAAGCTGCGCACCAAGGGCAATGCATTCTCCCGCGAGCAAGTGTTTGCGCTCCTGATGGAGGAAGCGGTGCAAGTGGCTCAGAAAGAAGTTGACAACCGGTTCCGTGAGATGGAGGAAGAGCTCGGGTATCTGAAGCACCAAGACGCACTGACGAAGCCACTCGACGATGTGGATTACCTGAATGACGAGATCTCCAAGGCGCTGGTTTCGCAAGTCGTCCAGGCCAAACAGGAGAAGGAGAGCGTTGCAGCCGTCATGGACACGATCACACTAACGGAGGAGCTGGAGAAGAAGAAGAAACAAGCGCGGAGGCAGTCTCAAAGCAAGCCACAGGGTAACCAAGAGACTGGAGGCGGTCTCGCGATACCAGAGACCAAGGACGAGGACGATACTGAGCAGCATTTCGAAGACGCTGAAGACAAGGCGTGGCGCATAGGACGCACTCAGCAGCGGCAGGAGCTCATGGTGTTTGGCCGCTTTCCACGCGAATTGTACTCGAGCGGCATCACTCGCGAGGAGCATTTGTTCAAGATGATCCAGGCATTCCCAGATCCGCCACTTGTACAGCTACAACAGCGGCTGCAGCGCATTTGTGTGGGCATGACCGACTTCAAAATGGGCGAAATGCTCCAGGAATTACCGTCCAAGCGCCACATTTGCACGTATGTGACGGCATTCCGACGTCGCGATGGGTCGTACGCCATGGAGCGGATGGAGATGGACTTGTTGGACCATTTCCGAATGGTTCGCGGCGCCAAGGAGCTCGCTGAGGCTCTCGCCCAGATCGCAGACAGTGATCTCGAGTTCGGAATGACGCGGGAGGTTCTGGCTGTTGTTCAAGACCAGAGCGAAGGCTCGTTGCGGCAGCTAGTGACCCTGGAGGCCAGCCGTGTGGCGGAAGAGAATGCCGAAGCCGTCAAGAAGAAACTGATTCGCATGGGCTACAAGACGCCTGGGCTGGCTGAAGAGGGGCAGCAGGCTGAGGCTGAGAATGCGGTGATACCAGGCAACCCGGCGATGGTACTGCTTCAGAAAGAGCAGCACGAGCTGGTGGAGAAAAAGAAGAGACTGCAGGATGCCCACTCTCGGTTCCTGGACGCCATGCGACTGTGGAAAGAGGCTGAGCTTTCGCTCCATGAGACCCAAAAGGCCCAGATGAAGGTGCAGAACGTGTACCCTGTGCTTCCAACGCACCGGACAAAGTGGGCCGAGCGACTCAGCTATGCGTTGCAATTACCAGAAGGTAACGCCACGCTGCTTCAGGAGAAGTACACAGAGGTGCTGAATGTGTGCCAGGACTTTCTAGAGTCCAGCGTCGCGATCGCTCGTGTGCTCGTGCGTGAACTGCATCTGCCGGTGAGCCACAAGTCGATTCTGCCTGTGCGGGACACGCCCATCGACGGCCGTAAAGACGACGTCCGTACCACGAGCCGCTTCAAATACGACGCCCATGGGATCCTGTTCAAGATCTGCACAGATGACCACGGCCGCTTTGAGCAATCGGACGAGTACGCCGCCAAGTTTGGTAGCCACGAGGTTCGGAACTCGGGGCTGTACCACCGCGCGCTGCTCGGCAAGGCCAGTAATGTGCTGATCCCACTCGAGTGCGTCGTGGATTGCCAGGGCTACCGCGTGCTCTGCTCGTCCAAAGTGCCCATCGAGATCGTGACGTGGAATGAAGCTGGAACGACGATCCAGAAAGTGAGCAAGCAGCTCGTCCACGGCACGGAGAACAGTGGAAAGACCGTCGTGTTCCAAAGCAAAGAGCTGGACAATCTACTGGCCGATGCCGCGCAGCAGCTCAACTTGAGCCGCCATGGTGTGCGTGGATTCCACGATCTGACGTCCAAAGTTCTCCACGCACCAGCGGATCTGCTGGGCTATGTCAACGCCGACAAGCGGTTTGTTTTAGTCAACTTTGCACGTGCCATGCCCCCGGAAGACCCGGAGCTTACACCACATTTGTGTGGCTCGACGCGTGGCATGTCGATTCTGTGGCGGCAGCTTCGACCCGAGTTCGTGGCGGCGTACAAGACGCCGCTGTCTTCGGACGCTCTGTCATCGATGACTTACTGCACCCCTGACTGGCAGACCCAGGCGCTTGCTATCGAAGATGCTACGCGTGAGCTCATGAAGGTCGTGATTCCTGCCTTTGCACGCAAGCTCTCCCAGAAACCGCACTATTTCACGGTCGCGACGTTTGACCTCGTGAGTGAAATGCATCGCCACGGTATCAACATGCGCCACCTCGGGCTGTTGCGTGCCCAGTTCCCCGGAGCGCTGTCCGGCACGGCGACGCTCCAGTATTCCACGGCCGAGATCCAGACCACGGAGGATTTCACTCGCGAAGTGGACCGCGGCACACCACTGTACATCCAGGGCAAAGCGTACAGCGTGAGTCGTAATGCCAAGCACCGCCACGACGCGCAGTGCATCACGCTCAACGAAGTGTATATGGGCAACTCGATTCAGAACGTCACAGTCTACGCAGGAAGACAAGACTGTTTGCAGTACGCGGCTGCGATCCGTGAAAGGCTTCTGGTGGAGATGGTGGCGCGGGCTTTCAAGAACATCTTACGGCACTTCCTTCGCACTGCAGCTTCACTGAGCCGCACGGGACTCACCCCCATACTCCACCGGCGTATCATCATCTACGGTCTCAACTTACTCACAGGCAGTGAGCGTGGCAGCGAGGATACGTTCTGGAAAATGCACTTGTACGAAGGCATGCGTGTCCGCTTCGGGCCCCGTGCCGTGTCGGAAGTCGACCAACAGAACATGCGTCGTCAGCTTCTACCGCACATTCACTTGACTGTCGCTCGCGCGATGGAGATGATGGGTATCCACTTACGACCTGCGAGTCTGCAGCGTGTGAAGCTGCATCCTGATGGATACATTTTCGTGCTCGAAGATCTTCACGACGACAGTCCATACCGCGTCAAGCACAACCTGCTCATGCTGCATTTTTCCATGGCGTCGTTGCTTCTACTGCAGGCGACAGTTCAGCAGGCGACGTCGTACAAGCAACTCATTTCAGCCGACAGGCCGAACGGATACTGGCCGCTGTGTGAGCGGCGAGGACTCTCCGTGGCGTCGAATTTAGGAGCGTACGGCAAGACATTGAACGGCAAGTACCTCGCGGGGTGTATCCTCGAGGCCGAAGGACCCATTATCAACACGGATCTGAACCGCGCGATCG
Organism: Pythium sukuiense; assembly: GCA_023334995.1. Classification (NCBI taxonomy): domain Eukaryota; phylum Oomycota; class Peronosporomycetes; order Pythiales; family Pythiaceae; genus Pythium; species Pythium sukuiense. The sequence continues at coordinate 103,647 of JAADVL010000006.1, read as the reverse complement.
AGTTCCGCAAGGAGAAGCGAAGCTACGTGGTATTCCCGTACGTGGCGGAGCTGTATCCGCGTGACACGGCGACCCACCTGGCGCTGGAGGCGTGGTGCAAGTGTGACGGCCATGCTAGCACACGCCGCGTCGTGCTCACCATGGGTCGCTTCACGATCAGTGCGCTCAAGGCCAACGTGTGGGCCTTCAGCTTCAACGTCCGCAACATCGACATCCTGACGTTTGGCTCGCACGTAGAGCTCCACAAATGGACGCACCTCGTGGGCACGTACGATGGCACGATGCTGCGGTTGTTTGTCGACGGGTATCTCCAGAACGAAGTGGACGTCGAAAACGTTGTGGGCCTGGAGATCGCGAAGCGCGAGGCCGTGATTGCCAAGACGCGCCAGGACATTGCGGATCTGGAGGAAGAGGCCCGTGGCAAGTGCTTCAAGGACGTCGACCACGAGATGCAGCAGTGGTTTCTGACCAAAGACGGCAAGAAGCTGATCAAGGCTGTGAGCCAGAAGCTGCTGGAGGAACACGAGTTTCGCGTGCGCCTCTCCAAAGCAGCATCTACAACTGCAGCCGCTTCGACGAGTCCACAAAAGGGGGACAAGGCTGCTGCCGCAGCAGCGCCGGCATCGACGAAGCGTGACTTATCTCGCGTCACTCGCGCCGACTTTGAGCCGCTCGCCAAGAAGCAACTGATGCGAGAGAAGTTTGAGGACCGCGTGCAGCTTGTTGTGGCTGAGTTCAAGGAGATGCGGCATCGCGTGAACCTCAAGATCGCCAAGGAGCTTGAAGAGCAAACCGACCAGGACGCCCGCGAGCTGCGCATTGGGTGCCTGTCGTCAGCAAGTCGACGAGACGGCAAACACTTCTTCCACGGCTGCATCGCCCACGTCGCGTACTACAACGGCCGCATCCTCACGCGAGACCAAGTGAACGCGCACTACGTCATGGGCGTGCGCGACAGAGCCCACGCGTCCGACGATCTCTTTGCTCTGGCGTCGAATCGCTTTGCCCACGCCCTCGCCTATGCACCGGACGACAAGGCGACGCTAGAGAAGTTCGCCGAGAATATCTGCGCGTCGCTCAAGTACGATCTCGACCACCAGCACGCGCATGCCATGTACAAACGCAAGGTCAAGTGCGGACTTGAGCACTTCATCACGACGGAAAACGCCCACGGTATCGCCGAAGTGATAAAGAACCTGCCTAGCGATCCCGTGTTCAGCGATCTGTTCGTGTTCTGCTTCCATGCGCTGCTCAAGATCAAGCCGGACTACTTCAAGGCCGTCGAGTCAAGCGAGTGCCGACTGGCGTTGCGTCAGCTTGGTCGCATGCCGTTTGACTTTTTCCTGGGCTCACGAGCGGCCAACTCGCTCACAAACGTTGAGCGGGAGCTCGAAGAAGTGCCCGTGTTTGCCGATATCATCCAGAAGGTGCTCGTGGACTACCCGTCGTTTTACGGCGACCAACTCACAGATATGGGCTGGCTGCGCAGTCTCTCGAACCGACGCGCTGTCGTGTACTTCGTGCTCAGCATGGAGGCCGGGGAGGACGCTCGGTATATCAACTTCAAGGACGCCACCGACATCGGTAACGAGGACATGGACGTCGTGGTCAAGCACAACCGCTTCGCCATGGGCTATGTACTCGCCCACTGCTCGTTGGTGAACGACTTTTCGATTATGAAGCTCGCCCTTTGCTGCTCCCAGATCGAGGAACTAGACGTTTCCTACTGCGCGCTGCTCACGGATGCCTCGATGGCGGCCATTGGCAAGCACTGTTGCCGGTTGAAGAAGCTGCTGCTCGTGCACTGCCACTTGATCAGCGACCTTGGTGTGGAGGCGGCCGTGAAGGTGAACCCTCGGCTGGAAGAGCTCGGTCTCAGCTACTGTGAGCGCGTGAGCGAGCGCTGTATGGCCACAATCGGCTCGTCGTGTCCAGACTTGGCCGTGCTGGAGCTGGAGCTGTGCGTGCAGATCGGTAGCTCGTCGCTTCGAATCCTGGCTAACTCGTTGGCGAACCCGACCAAGCTACGCAAGCTCAACGTTGCAGGGTGCCACCGTGTCGCGGACGACGGGATGCTGGAAATCGCAAAGAGGTGCACGCGACTACAGGACGTGAATGTGCGTTTGTGTGACAAGCTCACAGATACCTCCTTGCGAGTACTGACGCATAACAGCCTTGAGCTCGAGATCTTCAACATTGAGGAGGTCTGCTTGGCATCCCATCGACTGTTCCAGTTTGATCAGGCGGGTGACGGCCGTGGTGTAGTCGACAAGAACCTGGTAAAGAAACTGCGTGAGCTCAACATGGCCGCGTGCAACGGCATGAACGACCTCGCACTGGGTCACATCGGCAACCGCGCCAAGCAAATCCAGTCTATCACACTCGCTGCCTGCACGGAAATTACGGACCAAGGTCTCACGTGGCTCCTGATGGAAGACATGCTGGACAAGTCTCCTTGTGGACAGCAACTCACCCACTTGGACATCAGCTACTGTCCTCAACTTACAGCATGTGGCATCCACCGCGTCGTCGTGCATTGTGATCAGCTCACCTCGCTCAATCTCTCCGGATGCATCCACCTCACCGACGCCAGTCTCATCGAGATCATCGATGCGTGCAACAAGCTCGTGCGACTGGAGCTGGCATTCTGTCGCGAGCTCACGGATGATGTGCTGCTGGCAGTTGCCAAGCAGCTCTCTCTCGAGGTGCTGAACGTCGGACGGTGCGTGAAGGTCACAGACGACGGCATGCGGGAGATCGCAGGCCAGCTCACGGTTCTCAAGAAGCTGAACGTCTCAGCCTGCAAGCGGCTGACCGAGAAGACGCTGCTCGGTCTGCTAGATGCCTGCACTCTGCTCGAGGAGTTGGATGTGACGCACTGTCCGAATTTCCCGGTTTCTCTACTAGCTCGATTTGTACAACGCAAAGTCCGGGTCGTTTGTGCCAAACTGGACGAAGTGTCAGTCGCTGAAGCAGTGCAGACACCCAACAACGCTGAAGAAGAGGACGATGCGGATGCAGCCCACAGTAAGAAGGACAAACAAAGCGTGGTGGCTGAAGCCAGGGAACCCAACCGGAAGACGCGGTTGCCAGGCTCCGAGTCGAATCTGCCGCCCATCCACCAGCGCGTAGGTCCCAAGTGATCCACAGCATGGCTGCTAGAGCCGTATTTAGCAGAGTGTGAGCAAGTTGAAAATACAACTGCACCCCGTGGCATTGAAGAGCTCACTGCCCAAACAGAAAGCACGATGGATGCGGGAGGCGATGGTGAGCTGCTGCGTGAGGAGGAAGGCAACGATGAGGATGACGAGTACGCGGAAGGCCTGATGCCGCTGCATCTCGACAGCCACAACTCGCCTGGTGACGCCAAAGACCAAGACAATGATGAACTCACGTTCTTACGGCTGGAGAACGCGCTGCTGAAAAAGAAAGTCAAGGCGCTGGAGCGGATCTCGCGAGGCGAGAAGCGCGGCGTGTGCGTGGAAGCCACTGGTGTCATTGGTGGCCGTGAGCTGAGGGCTGACGTTCTATGTGGATGTGGATGGGTAGGAAGCTTGTAGTCGATGAGTCGGAGATGGAGCGGATCAACGAGCTCATCACAAAGGCCGAAGAAGCCAAGGCGGAAGCCATGAACTACGCTGCCAATACATCCCGCGACAAGGCGAGAATGCGTGGGCGCTGTCTTGACAACCGTAGTGCCCAGCATTCTGACCTTCAGTGTTCATATTGGGTAGCTTGGTCAAGATGTCAAGGTGCTGCAGTCGATCTTGAAGAAAGCCAAGGCCGAGCGCCACGCCTTCAAGAAGAAGATCAAAGCCGCAGAAGACAAGCTCCATTTGGAGCGCCAGAAGATCGAAAAGGTGGGTTGTCTGCACGTGCAACGACCTCCACTCAAGACGGAACAGTATAGCACTCACGCTCGTGTTGACTCTCATGGGTTCAACAGGAAGAGATCCGCTTCCAGGTCGATCGAGAGATCTTCGCCAAGATCCTCAAGGTGAGTCTCCGATGGGTACTCAGTGGGTGAGTGTCAAGCGAGTGGCACTGATATATGTATATGCAACAGGACGATCGCGACGCGTACAAGTACGAAGTCAACTTGCTCGTCCAGAAAATGACGGATGTGCAGAAGGAAAAGCACGAGCTCTTCCTGTGGACCAAGCAGCAGCATGATCGCCACCTGCAGGAGATCCGCAAGCTCACACGTGCACTGGGCCGCACGCGGAAGCTCGTGGACGAGCAGAAGACCACGAGCGAGGAAACTCTCCACGACGTCAAGCTCGCGCAGGCCACCGTCTTCCCGAGCGAGCTGCTACAGCAGCACCCACCACCAGCTCCATCTATCGCAGACACAGAGCGTGTCGCCAGCCCCAGCGTCGCGTAGGCGCATAATGAGTGGTGAGGCACGCAGCAGTCTGCTCTAAATAGAATGCCATGGAATAGGTGAGTCGTTGAAGATCTATTCGAGCGGGTTGTAGATGATGCGTTGGAGCCCGTCGCGCTGCTCGGAGACCTGGACGACCATCTTGATGTCCATGATGTCGCCGTCGTCGTGCTTGAAGGACGCGATGAGCAGTCCGCAGTTGGTCAGCTGGCTCGGCTCGATGCCCTGGACGTCGATGACTCCCGCCTGCAGCAAACACCATACGTGACACATCGCGTGCGTGCGTCAGTTCAAACACAGACGCTCAACTCAATGCGTAGGCGGCGACACGCCGACTTGGCGCAATATTTTCACACAACGGACCGTGAACTGAAAGTGGTTGGCGCCCTTGGGGTAGTCCTGCGGCTCCACGTTGCCGAGCTGTATCAATCAAAAGCAAACGCAACCCACGCATCACGAATTAAGGGAAGCAGCGTGGCACACGGAGAGTGGTGAGTCAACGCGACGCTGCATTCCGTGTCGCCAGTGCGAGACAAGCGACACAGAGCGGTGCAACTGGCAAGAAGCCACGCAGGAAAAGGATATGAATGATGTGTCGCTTGGTCACCGAGTCCACGAGGTACTGTATGGACAGCGAACGGAAGAAGACGGAGGCTTCGTCAGTGAGATCCCAGACACCGGAAGGACGGATGGACCCACTGATCCGCATATTCTCCGCGACAGGGAGGAAGAGCGCTTGCTGTGCCGGTGCGGCTTCATTCCACACAGTACACGGTGCACGCTGAACCCATGTACAGTACCGTACAGACCCCAAGCGCCCTCCATCCATATCAGAGAGAACATGAGTCTAGTGGAAGGAGAACTCACCTGGATGTCCCACACGCCGTTGGCGACAGGCTTGTCGAGGCGGAAGTCCACCTCCAGGTTCAGCTCGTCCGTGAGCGCAGCTGGGTTAGGCGAGATGTCGATGGCGTCCACCTGTACGGTGGGCAGAGCGCGGAGATACTCCTCGTCGGTGTCGTCATGCACGCGCGCATGGTCCTTGCTCTCACTCATTCTGTGTCCGACCGATCGCCGCCGAAGCTGTTGGCGTTATTGTTGGTTGTTGGCGTTGGCGCTTTTGGGTTGGGTATCCACCGCTTCGTGGTGGAACAGCTGGCACGAAGTTGTTGGCGGTGCGTGTCGCACGAAGGTGTCCCAACAAGAAAATCCGGGTTGAAGCAGACAGAACAGAGATAAAATACATATTTCCGATTATTCGAAGTTGACACCTGTTTCTGTGGCGACGTTTAGGATAGATTACACCTACACCTATCTCACGTGAATTCCGATCGAGGCTCAGTTGACGACCGCTGGACAGAAGTGTCGTGGTTTGTGCCAGGAAGTTGGAAACTCAAAACTCGGCAACTTCAACCAGTCTAGATCAGTTGCGGTCGGAGAAAAATGATCATTCCACCCAAACTGGGCGCTGCGCTTGCGCCTGGTGGTGGAGTCGTCGCCTTCGTGGGCGGAACCTGTCTGGCGGTCTCTGAACTTTGTCGTCTCGTTGGGCTCCTGGCCATCCATCAAAAAAACTAACGATAGGCCAAACAAACCAAAGCAGCCACTCTTCCGCTGGTGGACAGGTATGGTCAGGTGCACATCACAGACGAGAGAAGGAGTTCAACTAGAGGCTCAGCCTCTGAGGCTGAAATCTCGGCTGCTCAAACGAGAGCCTCGGAAAGGGGATGTATGAACTCAAGGTGAGGTACATGGTTCAACTTCAGCTTGAGGCACGAGAAGTCAAGGGTATGTTTGCCTCACTTGGCAGCTGTGACGGGAACGTAGCCTTCGTTGCAGTCATTCTCGGCGTTGTGAATCACTGCATCGAAGGCTACATTCCGAATTCACGAAGGCCCCACGCTGGCTTGTTGCACTCTGAGCCCATATTTCGACACTCAACCGTGTCGGGATGGGACCCGTTCACTCGAGGTGTGACGGAGACCCCAGTCGCCCCGCACGTGATGAATCGAACATTAACATTAGTTCCCTCTGTTGATTCGAACCGAAGCTTTATGAGCATCACTTCCTCTGATGGGCACACGAAGTTGCCAAGTTTTGAACCCAAGCGCCACTCTTCCTCAGGCGACCAAAAGACAGAACACGTCTTTTCGTAACTCACAAATCGAGTGCTGCGTTTCAGTGGATTCAACTCTTGTTCACCACGATGGCGAGTTGTTTCGACTTTTACGGTACGTACATCCTCCTTTCCCATCCTGGTACGGTACGTGTATGGAAAGTTGGCGTTTTTTTCTGAAACCCACTGTCCAAATTGCACCAGGCTGCATGCTCTACCGTACCGTACGCCACTCGTGTAACGACGCGTGCGCACGCCACAGATCGAATCCGTAGGTTCACGAACCACAAGGAGGCTCCCTATGGTTCGAAGAAGTCCTCTCAGTCAGTGTCGTACCTGGCATCCAGTTCGCTGTCGAACCCCACGGCGACTTTTCACGTCCAGGGTGCGTTGGATCCAAAAGCTCTGCGGACGTCGCGCACGATATTCTGTGTTCAACATGGGTCAGACAGTGTGGGACCCGAGCCGTCCATACGACTGTGAGGAGCTCGAATCAAGTACATCACTCAAAGGGTCGTCGACAAAAATGCATGGAACCAAGAGCTCTCAGCGCAGTGCCACTTTCGGCCACGCCACAGGAGACGAGGCGGCGTTTCCCGGCGGTTTCACTGGGCCGAAGATATATTCTTCAGGATATTATCGTAATATTCTCTGATTTTGCTCTTTGTTGGGAAATATTCTCTGACTGGCACGATCTTCTTTTCAAGTTGGAGAAACGACCACCTCAAACCCGCCAAAACACAGAGCGCAATTGCCTGTGTTCTGCCCCAGAACTTCCGCAATATCTCACAAGGCACAAAATTTCCCAGATATAGTGAGCTGCCACACTGAAGCCCAGTCACAGAAACTGACAGAAGCTCGCGAAGGCCGTGCAAGTGCAACGACCGCTTCTCCCCCTCCCCCTTCCTGCTCGGTGGCTCCGGCCCGGACGCAACCACCATCATCGTGTGGGAGCAAACCCAAGTCTCCAAGGCTGTGAGTGTGTGTCCCTCCTCCTCCTCGTCCAGCAACGCCACCTCGTCTGCCACGTTAGGCCAGACGAGTTCGCACGGAAAGGAAAGCCATCGGCCACCACTCCGACCCGGACACAACGAAAAAAAACACCATCTGCGACCTGCAGCAGCACAAACCTCCAAAGCAGTAAACGGAACCCACCAGTTCCCGCACCCTTGAGCGACCAACCCGGCGCCACCGCTTGTCGCCAGTTCACCCACCTCCTCCAACCCCCAGACCTCACTGACGCGGCGGCCGTTGCGCACGTCATTCAGTCACTGACGCTCTTGCGGCCCCCCGAGAAGGTCGCCATTCTATTCGCGTCGCCCGAAGTAAATCCACAGAACCCGCCGTCTGCTACTCCGCTCACCAGCTGTGGAATTCACTCCGCTGCGTCTGTGTGCGAGAACTACAACATCGATCGATCGGCCCATCCGCATCTTCATTTCCGAATCTGCGCCGTCCCCCGCACTCGAATCGCCAACGAAACGCCAACAACCAACTTCCAACAAGTGCAACCAACAAACCGCTCAATGGCCTCGATCCTCATGCCGCACGTCGACGACGACAGCGACTACCACGCCATGCGCAGCCGTCACAGCTCCTCCACGCCCACGACGCCCGTGGGCAGCACCGTGCGCCGCGTGCTGTCGCAGCGCCGCCTCAGCAGCGACGTCAACGCGCTCGGCAACCAGCTTCGCCGCGTGCACTTCTCCGACAACCAGCTCGAGTCCACACAGCACACGCTGAGCACGCACCACCCGACGCCCCACCAGCCCCAGCAGGTGATCCACAACACGTCCTCACGGAGGCTCTCAATCGACGAGGTGGAGCTGTACTTCTCCGAGTTCACCAAGTTCCCGCCGTCGACCAAGGACTACGTCGTGGGCAAGTTCCTCAAGCGCAACGAAGTCCTGATCGCTGGAGGCCTCAAGATCGTCGACCACAACCGCCTACGCAACCTGCCGCTGTTCAACAAGCACAAGGGCCACTGGTGCGAGCTTTACAATGGCGTCGTGCTTCAGTACAACTCTCTGGACATCACCGACACAGTTCCCGACAAGCTTTTCATCACAGGCTGCACGCCACGCATCGTTGACGTCCGTGAATGCACCATGGAGATCGAGCACGTGTTCCAGCAGAAGAAACAGTACCAGCTCGTCGAGTTCACAAGCAAGATGACGATGTTCATGTGGTGGTGGGCACTGCAGCTGGCATCGGTTGGCAAGTCCGAGTCCATCAAGCAGAACTTCCTCCCAGTGTTGCAGTTCATCGACATGTGCAACAACGTGGAGAACGTGATGTTCCCACGCGCACCACGCTCTATTGTCTCCAGTCGCCGCGGTGGCAGCGACCGCCCCAGTGTCACACACCTCATCCTTGTCCGACACGGAGAGGCTGAGAACATGCACTTCCGTGTTGCGGACGAAGAGAAGAGACTGACCAAACGCGGCCGAGAGCAAGCTGCGGCGGCGGCAGCCCACATCGCCGAAATGCTGAAGAAGGCCGGCGCCAACGAAGAAAACGTGCAGCTCGTGTATGGTGGACTGCGCCGTACGCTTGAAACGGGTGAAGTGTTCGTGAACGCGATGCCCTGGCTCAAGCACAAGAATGAGAGCTGCCTGCTCGAAGACGGTGCTCCTCCTGGCATTGACTACACACACCGCATGGACTTCCGTACGGCGATGCACTACACGGCGTTCGAGAACTTGTGTCGTCATGACGCAAGCGAGTCTCAACGCGCGAGTTCTGACAAGACGTCCTATGAGAACTACAAGATTATGATCTGCCACGCCAGCTTCGTGCAGCACTGCATTGCCGTGGGAAACAAGGTGTCGAAGGATGTGGTGAAGATCGGCGCTCCCATCGGCCACTGCAGCATCACGCAGATTGACGTCACCAAGATGAATGGTGACGCCGAGAAGATGGACGTCGCGTTCACCAACCGCGTGGGCCACCTTCGCCTCACCCACCGAACCAGCGAGTAAGCTGGTCACCCTCCCTCAAAGCCGCCCTCCCGCTTTTATTTGCGTATTTATGGGAAACTGCCAAGCCATTGCTTGTGACAAGCGTCCACGCGTATCTTGCCGTCAAGTCCAAGTGCAAGCGTGGCGACGTCCTCCACGAATCATCAAGATCCCAACCACCCACACCACTCCAGTACAAGTAGAACAGCAGCGTACCATTACCACCACCCCGAACACCATGCGAGAACAGTTTATTAGTCCAAGTGCCATACAGTCGCGGAAGAATCCAATTAGACAAGCTAAGCAATCAATAAAGTTACAGTAGAAAGCGAACGAAACTCGTTGCGAGTGGTGGAGCAAAGGCTCTTCATCGAGCCACGCACAGGGCCTTGCCCATGTTCTTGGGACATTTGCTGCCGCTGAAGGAGTTGGGCGACACGACCGACAGATCCATCGACGAACCGAACGTGACCATATAGTTGCCCTTGGACACCATGGTGCCGCAGGACTCGGGCGTGAACTTGTCCGGCGCGCCCGTGTTGACCTTGTTGACCGCGTCCTGGATCGTCATCGGGTAGCGACCGATGACCAAGACGTAGTCACTTGGAGGCAGAGACAGCGCCAGGTACGGGTCACGGAAGCTGATGGAGTGGCGGTTCTTACGACGCGCAAAGTTCTCGTCGTCATCGCCCGCGTTGAGCATGTCTGACACTGTGAGAGCCGCATCAGGAGCCGACCGACGGAAGAGGAACGCCACTGCGTCGATGTATCCGCTCGAGCAGTAGCCATTCACGTCCACGTACGCGTAGCCCGTGACACTTTCGTAGGACGAGACGTCGATGGTGACGCGGCCGAATGACGGCATCTTGAATGGGATATAGTCGACGCTGACAGTCGCCCCCTGTCGCGAGATCGTGCCGTCCACTGTCACAGCCTTGGACAAAGTCGGCTCCGTGTGGTACGGACACTTGTCGTACGGCTTGACGGTGTTGCTGTTGGAGCACTGCGAGCCAATGTACGAGTTGGGTCCGGACACTGTGACATCTGAGGTCGTGGCGATGGTAAGGCGGTAGTTGCCGTAGTTGGAGATGGCTGCACTGCACACGCGAGGCGTCGAGGCCACGGGCATGCTCTTGTCCATGGCCTGGAAGACTGTCATGGACGAGACACCAACTGCGACACGGTAGCGGCCGGCCGTCAGTGGGCGAACGATGTACGAGTCCGACTGGCTCAGCGATCCGTCCTCAGCACCGTAGCCACGAGGAGCATCGTCATTGATAGAGATGATCGTCGACTCGGCGACGGAGCCATCGGCATTCACTTTGAAAAGCACGATGGACGAGTCGATGTAGCCGGCGTTGCAGTCGCCGTTGAGGTCCACGAACTTGAAGGAGTCTCCATCGGCAATCCGCTCCATGGACAGGATATCCAGCTCAACGATGGCGTCCGAAGCCAGCGTGAAGTTGATATAGTCAATCGACGCGACCTTGGCCGTGGTGGAGATGGTGCCATCGACGACAGCCTTGCGCTTGCGTTGCGTTGGCCCTGGTGTCACGGGCGTGGAAGTCGCCGGGGCGTCAGTCGGGGCCGCTGTCGGTGCAGTGGTGGCCGGTGGAGTGGCGGAAGTAGGAGTTGGCTCTGCTGTAGGAGCTACTGTAGTTGGCTCTGGCGTAGGAGTCAACGTTGTTGGCGCTGGTGTTGGAGCCACTGTCGTGGGAGCTAGAGTTGGCGGCAGTGTAGTTGGCGTTGGGGTAGGAGCCAAAGTAGTTGGAGTTGGCGCCGGAGCCATAGTGGTAGGAGCCGGTGTCACTGCGCTGGCATCGTACACAGCATTACGTGGCAGCAGATTCCGGGAGCGCAGATCCGCAACGATCTTCTGCGTGTTGACAGCCGTGTTAGGGCACCCGCCACAGTGGTGCAGTGCCACGACGGCGTTATCCGACCAGGCGATCACAGGGGAGCCCGAGGATCCGCCCTGCGTGTCCAAGAAGTACGCGACCTGCTGTGGCAGACAGCCACCTCGAGTCACGGACGTCACCGAGCCCCAGTCAGCGCCGGCCTTGAGAGCGATGCGCTTGCCCCAGCCTGCCGGGTGCTGTGGGATGTAGATGCGCTCGTCTTTAATTGCACCGCTGTCTCGCATCTGCAAGAACCCGTAGTCGTTCGAGTAGTTGATGTCAAGCTTCACAAGCGTGTAGTCAAGGTCGGTACTCGTCATGACGAGCTGTGCCGACCGCGTACGCAGGGCGCCACGACAGCCCAGCGGCGTGCTACACGTCACCGAGCAACTGTCACTCTGTGCCATGAACTCAAACTCGGTGTTGCTGGCGTGGTCTTGTGTGGAGATGCAGTGGTTGTTGGTGATCATGTGGCCTTCGTCACCGACGAGCCACCCCGTGCAGAAGTAACTGCCATCGCTCTTGTGGATCAGCAGGCGCAACACGGCGCTCGACTTCGCGTACGCTGTCGGGTACGTCTTGGTACACGCGGCCTCGAGCGACTCGTCCGCTCCGCACACTTCCTCCTTGTCTCCAGGCTGGAAGCTTGCACTTTCCGCGAGGTACCGGAAGTCGCTGATCTTGAAGCCCACACACTCCTGTGGGAACTTGGGCTCGCTGGCAGTCGCGGACGTGTACAGCTCAATGGTCACGGACTTTGTATAGAGCGCCACACTGACGAACTGTAGCTTGGTCGTATCCTCGCCGCGGTAGACGTACTTTGCCGTCTCCTTATCGGCTTTGTTGGTTGGGTAGATGATAACGTAGTCATTGGCCGGCAAGTTGAAGTGCTCGAAGTTGACCGCGATGAATTCAGCGATCGGCTCGGAAATGACGTACGTGTAGCGAGGCAGCGACGTGTTGGTCGTGCTGTCCGTGGTCGGATACGGCGTCGTTGATGTGCAGCCGATGCCAGTTGAGATAGATTTCGTGCCAGGGTCTCCCGAGGTCGATTGAGAAGAGCTAGTGTTGGACGCCGTGATCCATGCGTCTGTGACGTGTGAGCTCCACGCCGCCAGCACGCATGCGGCGAGGAGAAGTTGGCGTAGCGGACGCGGCATCGGACTCAGTCTACCAGGTGGAGAGGATCTTGAACTGCACGTGCCACTGACAGAGCGCAAGTCGAAGTGAGCTTGTCAGAAGACAGCAAGAAACGATCGACCGGACCAGACACGGTAGTGGAAGAGCTACGAGTTCAAGGTCCCTGCTCTTGGTCGTAATCGGCGACCTTTTCTTGGATGTGACATACCACGGAGAGCGAGCGCACGGAACGACGCGCGCTCCGTCGGCGGACGATCGCTTCCGAGCTCACGAGTCGAAGCGACCGCGAATGCGTTAGCTTCAAACGCCGAAGCAGTCGTGATACACATGCGAATGGGGGTCTCGGAAAGTTCCTGGCTATGGGCTGCACCTGCGATGAGCTGGCCATGGCGAGTGGCGTCCTGTTCCTACTGCGTGCAGCATCGCACGCACAGAAAGGAACGCCACAATGGCCCAGCCTATCAGGCACGCACGGGACGTCCCGCCGACTCTAAAAAAAGGAAAGCGCGACGCGGCTCCGAGAATCGCCACGCACGAAAGCGGTTTCAGCTCGTCAGTGAGGTGGGATGTGATACGCGGACATGGCGTTTGCCTCGGGAGCCTTGATCCCAGGCTCAACAAAGTTCCTGGCTTCTTGCGGGATCTCCTTCGCCGCCGATCCGATGGATATTTGTGACTTGAAGAGCTTTTCAAGAGCTCTCCAAGCAAATGGACCTGCCAAAGCGATACCAGTTGCACTCATCTTTGAGTGGAGACGTAGCCAGGTGTGTATTCATTCTCTAGGGACGGGGGGGGAGACGAAATAGCCATGCACTCAGACATAGGAGCCATCCGGTAGCAGCGTTCGTTTCTCCAGGTCGTCAACGATCTTGAGCATGTTGACCGCGGTATTATCACAGCCACCGCAGTGGTGGATCGCGACGACCATGTTGTCATCCACGCTGATCACGGGCGAGCCGGACGAGCCGCCCTGCGTGTCCAGCGCGTAGGAGACCTGGTCAGGGAGGCATCCGGGGGCGGTGAGCGACGTGACTGTGCCCCAGTCGCCTTGCTGGTTGACTTTGGCCGCGACGCGCTTCCCCCAGCCAGCCGGATGCTCTACGATGTAAATGCGCTCATTCAGCTTGGCGCCGCTCTTGCGCATCTTCAAGTAGCCGTACTTTTCCGCCCATTTCTTGTCGATCTTGACCAGTGCGTAGTCGAGATCCGGGTTTGAGACAAGGAGCTCGGACGACTTGGCGGTGACGCCACTGCTGCAACCGAATGCCACGCCACAGAACTGGTCGCACTTGCTGCCTTGTGCCTCGAACATGAACTCTGTCTCGCTGGCGTGGGCCTGGTTCTCGATGCAGTGGTTGTTGGTCATGACGTGGCCTTCGGGGCCAACAAGCCAGCCTGTGCAGAAGAAACTCTTCCTCGCACTCACTCCTTTGGCGTCGACCACGTCCTTGCGGATCAACAACCGGACCACGGCGTTCGAGTTCTCAAAGACTTCAGAATAGTCACCAGGCTTGCCCTTGTAGCACATCGCTTCCTCCGTGTCATCGCTGCCGCAGACACTTTCGAGTGCCGAGTTCTCGAAGCTCGCAGCCTGCGCCAGGTACTGGTAGTTGTCGATACTGAAGCCCGTACACGCCTTCGCATTCACGCCATCCGCTTGGCCCGTCGTGTACAGCTCAACAGTTACCGACTTGACGTAGATCGAGTCGCTGAAGAACGGCTTGGAGTGGTCTTTGCCCGTGTACTTGAAGCTGGGCTTTGTGCTGTCCGAGGTCGGACGAACGACGATGTAGTCGTTGGGTGGCAAGTTGAACTGGGAAAAGTGCACGGAGATGAACTGCGCGACGGGATTCTCGATCACATACGTGAAGCGCGGCGTCGCGTCCGACGACGAGTTGGTGTCCGCTGGGTACGTGAAGTCAGCGCAACCGACACAGACGCTGATGTCCTCGCTGCCGTCGACCACAGCAGCACGGGCGGCCGCATTCCAGGCCTGCGTGGTACCAGCACATGACCACAATGCCAACGCGCTTGCAGCAAGAGTGAGGAACTGGAACGGGCGCTGCATAGTTGGAATTGTGGTGCTTGCGTCTGACGATGGAGAGTCGAGAATGAACTCGAAACATCCACAGACTGAGTCGTTTACCGAGGATGGCGGCCAGATATGGAGCTCATTGGAAGCTAAACGCCGGTAGCTTTGTCTCCATGTGGCTGCGGAGTGGTGGGTGCTGCGGCTACGTAGCGTACGCTTCTTCTCACTCCATCGCTACTTTTCTCGATGCTAGCCTACTTCGGGATACAACTGACGGTCTCAAAGGCGAAAGGATGGATGCGGTGTACAATCGCAGAAGTAGCGAAGAGGCCCGAGTCGCTTGTCTTGAAACCAGCTATTCGTAGACACGTGTCGGCCTTCTCGCAGCCAGAGGGCTATGGCTATTGATACACGGGAGCTCCACGCTTGGCTGTTGTGAAAGCTACATGATCCCATGCCTCTCAATGAAGTGTCTATTCCTGGTTCAGGAATGCAAGCACTGGACGGAAGAAACTTCAACAACTAGAGCGTGGTGATTGAAGATCGTGTGGTAGCCCAGGGAAAGCCAACAAAACATTGCCATTGGGTCTGTCAACAAGCGATCCTTCGTTTGGTAAGAGACTCACAACGGCGGTGCTGTGATTACGCCACTGCACACTGAGGAAGAAGACCTCTGTCCAGGAGGTCGGCGACGATTTTATACGAGTTGACGGCGGTGTTGGGGCAGCCGCCACAATGGTGAAGAGCTACGACCTCTTTCGTGTCCCAGCTGATCACAGGCGAGCCAGAGGAGCCGCCTTGCGTATCCAACTTGTAGGCAACTTGATCAGGCAGGCACCCACCCATGGAAAGCGACACGACGGTGCCTGGCTCGCCCTCAGCTTTGATAGACAGACGCTTGCCGTGGCCTGCTGGGTGCTGCGGGAGGAAGATCCTCTCACCCAAGACAGCGCCACTGGATCGCATCTTGAGGGAGCCGTACTCCTCATGGAACGTCGTGTCAAACTTGACCATTGCATAGTCCAGGGTCTCGTTCGCCACGATCAGCTGTGCACTTGTCGCTCGCACAGACCCTCGGCATCCTAGTGGCGTGTTGCACGACATGGAACAGGACGAGCCTTGGCCCATGAACTCGTACTCGGTGTTGCTGGCGTGGTCTTGCGTCGAGATGCAGTGGTGGTTCGTGATCATGTGGCCTTCGCAGCCAAACAGCCAGCCCGTGCAGAAGAACGACTGCGTGCCCTTGTGGATCAGGAGACGCAGCACTGCATTTCCCGTCTTGACGGCCTCGATATTCGCTGGGGAATCGTTCAGGCACGCAGCATCCTGCGAGTCGTCGGCGCCACACACCTCCTCTTTGGTGGAGCCCGTGGCACTGGCCAAGTATCGGTAGCTGTCGATTCGGAAGCCCAGACACTCGGTCGTGTTGACAGGCTCTAAGGTTCCGGTCGTGTACAGCTTCAGCGTGATGGCCTGAGTGTACAGCGCTTGGCTGAAGAACGAGCCGTTTCGAGTCATGCCATCGTACGTGAGCACTGGAAGGCTCGCACTGACGACGTCGTACGTCGGACTGATGACCACGTAGTCGGTCGCAGGCAAGTTGAACTGCGCGAAGTGCAACGAGATGAACTCAGCGATCGGGTTCTCCATCATGAACGTGAAGCGAAGCGTCGCCGGGCCCGTCGTTCCGTTTGTGGTGGGATATGCCGTGGATGATTCGCAACCCAAGCCAACGTCAATGGGCCGGTTGCCACTCGCCAGCCCAGTCGGACTTGGTGTTGGGGACTGGGCTTCAGAGGCGGAAGACCAGGCTAACGTGATGATGCCCACGAGCTTCACGAGACGTCCGATTGACAGTTGCATGGTAGTAGAAGATCTGGCAGTGGTGGGGCTGAGGGGGTACTGCTTGCGCGCGACGTGGGCGAAATGGAACTGAAGAGTGCGGGAGTACAGTACCTAGAAGGCTTCGTGTACGTACCCTTGGACTCACAGGGCGGGGCGGGGGTCTCACGTGGGTTTGCCACGTGCTCCTTACCACGTGCGACTCACAATCAACCGACAGAGCGGCATCCCAGCATCGCCAAGGCACCGACTGTGTCTGTGGTGCGTGTGTGTGGCCGTGGAAGGATGAGGGTTTTGATTATGCGGAGGCTGATAACGGAGACCTCGCTCGATTTAGATCAATCACCCCAGGCTATGAGATCGGACGAAGATCGTGGACGGATGCATCCCAGCCCAGTCATAGAGCTGGATCTCCTTGAAGCAAGAGCCCATGCGACGGCGGCACGTGAGTCATGGAGTCGCTCGCTTGCTGGGTGTTGCCTTTCTCAGCGCCAGCTTCACTTTGAATTTGAATTTCATGTGGACCACACGAAAGAAACCAAAATGGAATGGAACTGGAAAATCCCACCATGGAGCTCTCCATGCCAAGGTGTCCAAGCATGGCTCCCTGTCACAACCATGGCACGGAGGAGGGTTCTCATCAGACGTCTCGTTGTGGGGAGTGAAGTTACAACTGAGTGGCATCATCTGCCTTTGATACTTGTGAGCATTTTGAGATTTTGACTCTGGGTCTTTGGAGACCTCCCAGACTGGGAGGTCTCCAAAGAAAAGCCAGTGCATAGGGCATGGGATGTTCGGTACGATGGGCTCCTGGAGCCTCCAGGCGTCTTTCGTCGACAGGGGCGACGTGGACATCTCCAGTAAGGACGGCAGTTGTATCTCCAGTCATCATGTTGGTTGGCGCCTGCCCACATGTAGGATAGAGCCACGTGGCCTCTGCTGTGTGTGTGAGAGAGAGAGAGGGGTCAGAGTCTGTATCGTGGGGTGCGAGAGTGTGAGGGATTTCGAGTGGCAAGGGTGGTGTTAAAAAACACCGAAGGGGAAATGCTGACGCGCACTTGGCTCGGCAGAAATGTAGGGGGGGGGAGGATTGGGGAAATGGCGCGTAGAGAGGAGCCTTCCAGCACGTGGCTGACGAGGGCTCTCTCCACACAGCGTCCACCAAAAAGAGAAGCTCATTTACTTCTTCTTGTTGGCAGCAGGCTTGGCAGCCTTCTTCACAACCTTCTTTGCGGTGGCCTTGGCCGTCACCTTCTTCGAGGCAGCAGGCTTGGCAGCCTTCTTTGGGGCAGCGGCCTTCTTGGTTGGCGCCTTCTTGGCCGCGACCTTCTTGGTGGCAGTGGCCTTTGGCTTGGTAGCAGCCGCCTTCTTAGTAGCAGCAGCCTTCTTGGCGACCTTGACCGTCTTCTTGACCGTCTTGGCGGCCTTCTCCGAGACCTTGACTGTCTTCTTCTTGGCGGCTGGCTTCTTAAGCGCGGCGGCGACCTTGTACGATCCCTTGACCTGGACGAGCTTGCCGGCCTCGACGCCCGTGCGGAGAGCCTTGTTCAGGAAGTGGCTGGCGTAGTTGTCCTTCTTGTTCTCGACGTACTTGCCGATGGCCTGACGCGACGAGCCGTTGCGCTCCTTGAGCGTCGTGATGGCCTCCACGATCAGGTCGAAGTACGACGGACCAGCGATCTCACCGGCGGCGGCGGCAGCCTTCTTAGGGGCGGCGGCCTTCTTGGCCTTCGGGGCAGCGGCAGGCTTCTCGGCCTTCTTGGCCGCTGGCTTCTCGGCCGTCTTGGCCTTGCGCGCAGGCGAGCGCTTGGCGGCGGCGGCTGGCTTGGCCTCGGCGTTGGCGGCCTCCGTGCTCACGGCCGGCGCCGCAGCAGCGGCTTCCTCCTTCTTGTCCTGTGCCTTCGGGCTCGCAACCTTGGTCTCTTCGGCCATTTTGTTGGTGGTTTGGAGTTGGTGTTGGTGTTTTCTCAACGGCGAAAAACGCGGTGTCGTGGTTTTCTTTTTTTGCAGAGTGAGCGTGGGGGGTTTGGGCCACAGTCAGTCGCTTCAAGTCAAAAGGCGCGCACCAGCTGGAGGGTATTTTGAAATGCGCACACGTCGCAGAAGCAGGTCAAAAGTGCGCTTGGGCTCGATACGGGTCGGATCCGCCAATCAGATCGCGGTATTTTTAACTTCCGCCAATCAGCGACCAGCTTCACTCCCCCACCCCGACAAGCCCACGACCGCCGCCATCCCGACCGGAAGAAAAAAGCGAGCGGCCGCCGATTTTGGGCGCGAGGTGTGATCATGCGGGAGCCGCGCCGGCATATGTGCGCGTCGATGCGAGCCCCCGCGGCCATAGATGTGTTCCTGATGACATCCCGTACATGGTTTGGGGTTGCTGTACCCAGCGAACTAAATTTGCCCTCGTGGGAGGTCGCTGTCTAGTGGGGGGTGGGAGGGGGGAAATCTCCCCCTCACGCGACGATGAGTGGCTGTCGTGCGGTCGAGGCGCTTCATGCAAGATGGATGTTTCTGCCGCTCTCTTTATTATCATTCAATGCGCGTGGACTTCCTCTTGCAAATGATCCGTTATTGTCAACATTTTGAGTCAAAATTGGCTCGGCCACACCGCCATGACAGAGAGGTCATCCAGCATTTTCATCCTTGAGACTGAGCTCCTTTCGGTCCATAATTTCTCGCACTACTGCACCACTTGTAGACACAGTCAGGCACTCCCTCTTCCTTAACTATTCCGAGGGGTCATCTACAAGCTATCTACATTGACAGCGTACGCACATTCGCGCTCATACCCACGCACGGGGACGGCTCCCGACACCTCTTCCATGTTTCCATCTGCGTGTTGCATGTTGTCACGGGGCGGCGTTCGTTCCGATGTCACTGTCAAATCAACTCACTTTTGTAACAATCTCAGCATGAAACGCGTTATGTTGTTAAAGCGCAACATAGAGGTTTTCCAGACCAGGACGCATTTGAGGTTTTTCCGCTCTGTTGGACCCCGTGGGTCTTTTGGCGGCAAGTCGGAGCCCCTCGCAATTGGCGCCATCTTGCGGAAATGACGCAGAAGCTCACGACGGCGCGCCGCATGCCAGAGCCCGAGGCAGAAGCCACGACGATGGACATGGATAGCAGAGCCACGCGCGAGGCGACTGCAGCCATTGTGGGTGCAGAGGAAGCTGCTAGGAAGAAGCGCGACGTCGCGAAAGTTGGTGACGAGGACGTTGAGGGCGTGGTCAGTAAGAAGCAGAAGCGTGAGGATGGCGATGACACTGCGACGGATGCGGATCGTGGCCACGAGATCAATGGAGTGAAGAGCACGAAGAACGAGGATCAGTCTGATGTGATTATGGTCAGCGAGAGTGGCCAGGAAGAGGAGGAGGAGGAGACGGAGAGCGAGGACGAGCGCACGACGGAGGTGAGCACGGAGATCTCCGAGTCCCACGTCAAGTTCCTGAAAACACTGAAGGCCGGCGAGGAAGTCGACGTGTTCTGTGTGATGAACAAGACGTGGCTGCCGGCCAAGATCGAGAACGTCGAGGAGTCCAAGTACCGCATCCACTTCATGGGCTGGAACAAGAAGACCGACGAGGACATCCTCGCGACGAGTGCGTATCGCATCGCGCCGCGAGCTGCGGAGGCCAAGGAAGGATGGCGTTTGATTGACGAGAAGAATGAGAAGCAGCGGATCGCGCGCGACAAGAAACTGCAGGCGAGAATCGCGTTGTTCACGAACGGGCAGGCCGCAGCTCCAGCGCCAGCAGCTATGAATATGGAGGAAGTGCCTGAGGTGGCGTTTGTGGAGGCCGGCGCGACGCGATCGGGGCGTCGTATCACCAAGCGCATCGTCCATGAAGGCGCGACTATCGTGCGCAAGAAGCCCGAGGCAGCGCCAGCTCCGAAGAAGACGGCCGATGACCACGCGCGTGAAGTGCAGGCGGATAACTTGTGTGGTGCCTGTGGCGAGTACGAGGATGAAGCGATGACCGACATGGTGATGTGTGACGGCGGCTGTCTGAACTCGTACCACTTTTCGTGTATCGGCATTGATGCAGTCCCCAAAGAGGAGGAGTGGCTGTGTGAGCAGTGCCGCACGAACGAGCAGCAGTGTTTCCAGTGTGGCCGCAACGGCACGATCGGCGAGAAAGGCGGCGTGTTCCGATGCAGCGTCGCGTCCTGTGGAAAGTTCTACCACCAGAGCTGTGTGGACACGACCAACAAGCACTTCCGTCGCCATGGTCGCGCCAAGACGGCCGTGAAGGAGCACACCGAGGGCGACGATGACGACGATGAACCCGAAGGATCCTTCCGATGCCCTCGCCACGTGTGTGCAGTGTGTGAAAACACAAAGAAGGCGGAGCTCATGCCCTGTCTCAAGTGTCCGGAGGCCTACCACCCGCACTGTGTGCCACCCAGCGCGCGATACAACAACATTGGTCTGCTGTGCTCCCGCCACCCGTCCGACAAGCTGCCTCGCATCCCATCACAGTACCTTCTCGACCGCAACTTTGACAGCGTGGTCGTGGACTCGAATCTGCGCCTGCCCCAGTTGTTCCTGCCAAAGAACGAGCCGTCAGAGGTCGACATTGACGACTGCCACCACTTCCGACTGCAACTCAGTCTCATGGATCAGGTCAAGAAAGAGCCGCCCACGTATCGTAAGCTCGTGCGCAGTATCTACACGTTCAAGCAGCCGAAGGAGTCGCTCAACGACGTGCCGATGTGTGTCTGTAAGAAGTCGTGCGATGACAACTGTATCAACCGACTGAGCTTCACGGAATGTTTCGGCCCGGCCGCTACGCCTGGCATGATACCGCCCAAGGGATCCGAACGCAAAGAGAAGGAGTCGAACTGTCCGCTGGGCGAGGGGTGTGGGAACCGCTCGCTGCACCAGCGTGTATACCCCAAGTTCGAGCAGTTCCACACCCCTGAGAAGGGTTGGGCTCTGCGTGTGACGGAGCCAGTCAAGGCCGGTAGACTCGTGATCGAGTACGTGGGCGAAGTGATCAACGAAGAGGAGAAGGACCGGCGTCTGAACGAGCACGCGCGGCTCCACCCCGAGGACAAGAACATGTACATCATGGAGCTGAGCAAGGGCGTGTATATTGACGCCCGCCACAAGGGCAGCGTCTCGCGATTGATCAACCACTCGTGTGACCCAAACTGTCGCTTGCTCAAGTGGAACGTGCGTGGTGTGAACCGCATCGCTATCACGGCTATCAAGGACATTCCGGCCGGTGAAGAGCTGTCGTACGACTACCAGTTCCACACGAGCCAGGCGCTAGAGTGGCGATGCTACTGCAAGTCCAAGAACTGCCGAGGCACGATGGCACCTGACAGACTGAACGTGGCAGGAGCCGACGACGAGCCGGGCAAGAAGCTTACGAAGAAAGAGTTGGCCAAGAAGATGAAGCGAGCCATGCTGCAGGACAAAATCAACCAGAAGAAGGACGAGAAGGAGACCGCTCGGCGTCTCAGCTTCACGGTGCCGAACGGCCGCACGATCGGACGTACTGGGCCTGTGCCGCGTGAGCTGGCATGGGTCAAGACGAACCGCGTGTTCCTTCGTCGCAATGCCAAGAAGGGCTTCAACTTCTTGCAACGCCGTGAGCTCATGGACCAACGCATCCAGCTCAACATTTCCAACAGCCCGGCTGACGAAAGCGTGAAGAAGGAAGACAGCGCGTCGCCTGCAACGACGGATGAGGAAGTCGCCTCGATGGCTCAGTCGGCAATGCGCCTGAAGGTCGTGTCGCGTGAGAGCGAGAAGTTGTCGAACGGCGCTGTGAAAGAGGAAGCCTCGGTGGACGAGCCCATGGAGGCGTGAGAAGTCAGGATGTCGATGGGGAGGAAGGAAGTAATAAACAAAACGAAAAGTCGCCTTAGATAATTGAAATGCCACCATGGTTTTCCTAGTGTTTCACAGCTTGGTGTGAATCCATTTGAATTGGAACGAGAGATCGTTTCCGAGATGAATGAGAGAAAAGTCGATGAGCTGCAGAAAGTTGATCATGAGCCACGCCTGGATCGTGCGGCGTTGGGAGCGCATGACGAACTGACACTGATGGACTCCGGATGGCTGGCAGTACACGTGAAACAAGCGGAAGAACGCGCCCATGGTGACTAGCTTGGTCAAAATGAGGATGTTGACCGTATCGAAGAGAGTGCGGAGACTCGTCCAATCCAAAGCGCGGAGGCTGTCGAAGTAGCGGAGGTTGTTGTTGGGCACAAGCAGAAGCCCCAAGCAAAACGAGACGTAAAACCCCGACGCAAAGATGTCGCCGAACATTCGCAGGAGCACGACCTCACGACAGTGGAGTAGATGCGCGACGGCTTGTGTGGCTCGTGCCTTGCGCTGGCTCACAGGCGGAGACACTCCCGAGACAGACTGAAGAGATACGACCGGAGTGGTGACCTCTTTGCTTGATCTTTCCCGCAGTGAGCGTGCTGTAGTCAGATGATGGCGGAAGTACGCGCCTCGGGTGAGCATGATGGGAACTCCTCGGAAGGTTGTGGCTCGTGCCAACACAGGAGTTGACGGCTGAGCTTCTTCGATCTGCTGGGCTGTCCAGCGAGCGTCGAACGGTGAGTTGCCTTCACTGACCAAGCCGTCTCGCTCGAGAGCTTGCAGTATTGCGTAGGTATCCCTAGAAATGCGCCGTAAATTTCGAAAGGCGAGGAGGTCGTGAAGAAATCCCAGGCCCAAGACGACGAAGAACGTTTCGTTCGAGTGCGCAGTCTGCAAACAAGTGGTCGTGAAGAGTGCATGGAGGAGATGCACGCCACAGGCAACGCTCTCGCCTGACAAATCGTGGTGGTCTTGGATATGAGAGAGCTGCCACATGCGGCTCTTGGCCACTTGCTTGATACCGTACAGCACGAACGACAGAGCGACTTGCAGTCTCGAATCGACGCGGCGGAACACGAAGCCAAACGCACTGTACACGAAGATGAGGCTGACCACGAAGCCTACCAACTTTTCCAATCGGACGACTTGTTGGTTGAGTGCTGGATGTTGATCGACCAGAGCTCGCAAAGAGATGGAGCGAACGTACAGTGCGATCAACATAGTGGGAAGTATGGGGGTCAGCGTAGAAAATGGGACGGGAAAGACGTCACTGGCTGCAGCGGTTGCTAAGACCGTGCCGGTGAACGGCAGGGTTTGGACCACTGTGAGTAATACTGCATGCGTGGTCGAGCGTTGGAGTTCAGGAATCAGCTCCTGGGCTTGTATGTTCACGTGCATGCCAACGATCAATGCGCGGAAGAACATTCGCACAAAGAACGAGGTGTTCTGTGACCAGCCGAGCGATGGCTCTTGCAGTGGTAGCA
Organism: Pythium sukuiense; assembly: GCA_023334995.1. Lineage (NCBI taxonomy): Eukaryota > Oomycota > Peronosporomycetes > Pythiales > Pythiaceae > Pythium > Pythium sukuiense. Next base: position 79,946 of record JAADVL010000006.1, on the reverse strand, counting down.
GCTCGGTCCCAATAGCCACGAAGAGCGTCGGGAACATCGTCTGCCACAAGTACAGTTGCTCCAACCATAACGGAGACTGGCGGTCGATTTGGAAGGCATACAGCTTCTCCAGTGAGTAGAAGCCCGAGTATTCGATGTTCGTGGAGCGTACAAGCCATTTCCTGAAGCGAGCGCTTACACTTGATGCCCGAGTCACTCCCCCCACATCGGACGTGGGCGCCGGCGAGATAGAGCTCGGATGACGCCACATCGTCTGAGAAACGCGCCCCATTGCACCGCGAGTTGACAGCGCACATCGTTAGTATGGACTGATGCGGTTTCTGTCGATATTGAGGTCCTGGCTTGAATGTGTTCGATCTATCTTGGCTTGGAAATAAAATACACACTATAAATGGCGAGTGACAGCAATAATGGTGGAGGCCGCGGGTCTTCTTTTCTTACCTGAGGATGGCACCTTGGCTTGACCACGATCGAAGTCAACAGATTGTTGAAATCAAACCTGAGAAACGATCGTTACTCGCTCGAGAATTGACCACGATGCTATTCATTGTTGCACAAGCCAAACACTACGGTGGTTGCAGTTCCGCCTCCTCGCTCAAGCAAAGCACGTACTTTCTTCGTTCATGCTCGCGATCCGACGACTCCAAACGCTCAAAGCCATCTTCATCATTTCCGTCAGCGTCATTCATCGGATCAGACTCAAGCCACCTTTGCCGGATTGTTCATCGCTTCAGACCTTGAAGACGCATAACCACCACAATCGAAAGTCGGCGACTTTGGTGAAAGCCACGCGTGAAGGTCTGTCAAAAAACTGTTGAACGCTTCTTACGAACCACTCAAGAGAATCACGAAAGTCAGTTCGTGCCATATTTCACTCGTCAGAGCTTCAACCATGACGGCTTCTTCGCGGATTTCGCCTTAGATTCGCCTCCAGAGGCTCGCTTGAGCGCTGCCTCGGCTGCGGCCTTCTTCGCTGCTTGGGCAGCCTTGGCTGCGGCATTTTCGTCTGCTCAAGTCAACGTGGTAAGTCAACCGAAATACAATACGATGCTTGCCCCATACGTCGTACCGAGGGAGATCGAGTTGGGATACGCCGTCGTTGCGCTTCCGCTGCTGTCCTTCGAGTCGGGTTGTTCAGGAGTCAACTGCGTAATCAAATGTCAGCGAGAGTGCTCACCCATGCTGTATCACCGGCATCAACGAGGTCCTCACCAGCTCTTGCTTCAGATACCACCCACCCACGCTGGTTTCCGCCTCGCCCTTTGGTTGAGGAGCGTCGATCCACGAGAGGTACGAGTGTGCAGCTGGAACAAGTCCCAGATCAGACAACGTCTTCTCCGGCGCTAGCTTCTGCAGCGGGGGCGACACGTAGAGGTAGAACGTTGGTATGCCCGCAACTTGATCACCAAACGATTCTCGAATGTGTGCAATGACATCAGCCACGGTCTCCATGGGGTGGAAAGCGGCTTGCAAAATGACTGTAATCAACACGGAATTAGAACACAACTTGGCGTAATCTGCATTCGGACTCTGCAGGAACTCTCACCTCGATCAGGAAACTGCACTCGGATCAGAGCTTGCTGGAAAACCTTCTTTCGCTTCAGCTCGTCGAGTTCGCGCATAGCCTGGGTTCGGAAGTTCTGCAACCCAGTATAAAAGGTCAATACTCCAAACACCACGTGGTGTCCACATCAATATGACGTACCTTCGCCTTTTCCATTTCGTCGCGTCTCGCCTTCATGCTTGCAATCACGAGAGAGGCATCGCTTGGACCGTCATCACGCGACGACATATCCACGTCGTTCCGCGCTGTCGACGTCGCGATCGAAGATTGCTGCTGGCCGGCGTAGACGATCGTCGTGTTTCGCGGTGGCACTTCGAACTTCTGAAGTAGCTCTTCTTGTTTCACCTTGAGTTTGTCAACGAGCACTTCTGTCGCGCTGGGCCCTCGTGGCTGTGCCTGCAAGCGGGTGATCACCGGTTTGTAGGCATCGAAAGCGACATCAGGTTGAATCGGCACCACAACCTGCGGCCGCTGAGATTGCTCGATCTGGAGATCGTCCGCTTCCACGGTCAGCAACTTCAGCGACTTTTCCACAAGCGTCTTCGCTTGGACGACGTCTTTCAGAGCCATTGTCTCGGTTTCAGCGTCGAAAACGAATCCGATCGACTGCAAGAAGTCAACGCCGCCCTTGTGCTGACCGACATTTCGGTGGAAGGCGGCATTCGACACACGGATCGAACGCATCTTCTCGTTCTCTACAGCAAATGCCAGCACCAATACACCAATACCCATTAGTTCTCCCTGACCATTGAGTGCAGGTGTGGGGAAGAACACAACGTACCCGGATATGACAGGATGTTCGTGACGATCTTCATCAGCGTGATGATGGCAGTGCGAGAGACGGAGTCGAAGCAGCTATCACGTAGCAACTGCAGCGAGTCGTAGCTGCTCAGCTTTGTCACCTGAGGGGCACTCAGCGGCTCCGCCGGAAGCATTTCGACGTCATTGTCGCCGATTGCTGATGGAGGAGCAGCGACCACTGGCGTGGGCGAGGCAGCAGGGGGCTGTGGAGCTGGTGGAGCTGGTGGAGGGGAGTTTTTCTCTTCCTCTTCGGTTGCTCCGCGTGACGCATGGTACACTGGCGCGACAGGCTCCTGTGCGAACGTGACCGATCGAGTGGGGGCCGCAGGGGCAACGACAGGCGCTTCAGTCGCTGCTGCGCTGGGAGCTCCGGCCTGGCGCTGCATACGGAACATCGCCGAACCGCTGATGATACCCAAGTCTACAAGTCATACCTCACGTTGAATACTCCATCCAGCGCTCGGTTTGGTACAACAGCGTCGTACCTTTCAACGTAGTCGACGGAAACGCATCAAACGTGATCTCCCGTTGCATGTATGTGAGCGAGAACTGAAAAATATCCCACCATTCTCGTCAGTACGAGCGCAATGTCCGCTTCATTAAGGTCGTTTCCTCACCTCCTGGTCCGCTGGAAGCTGCTGGAACGCCGTGAGGATGTGCGTGAGTGTCGTGTCACTGCCAAACGCCTCCTGCACGCGCTTCCCCTCGAGCAGTTGCACTGCAACGCGCACTTGCTGGACGCTTTCAGTGCCGTGACCGGCGCTCGCCTCGCGCAGCTCCAGCGCCGCGTTGTTGGACACGCCTGTGAGCCGGAAGGGGATCGACAGGTCGACGGCGCGGCCGCGGTGCGTGAGCTCGTACTGCGATGACGCGTCCAGGCCGAAGAGATCGCGTGCCGACTCCATCACTTGGAACTGGAAACGAAGGGAAATTCACGGCAGATCTCAGCCCCCAGGCAACGCACAGAGATGCGAACAAGCCCCAAATAGAGAGGATAGAGAGCCGCTTACCATGTTCATGCCGGGCGTCACGCGCACGCGCTTGGTCTGGTTGCGGAACTCGATATTCAGCGCCATCGTTGCCGGCGTTTTGGTCGCTTTTTCCGACCTGCTTTTGATCCGGATCCCGTTCCTCGGGCTCTTGTTCTTCCCTAAAACCGGAAATATACTCCCGGTAAATTATGCCATGGGTACAGTGAATTAACGCAAAGGAGTAGATGAAGTGAAGCTCCATTTTGGAGGGTTCAGAAATGGAAGAGGAACGTTAGTGGGCTTTCGTTTTCACTCACTCGACGTTGCGTTGCACACGCGACAGTGTCTTCTTCACTTGCGATAGTGGAAGCGAATGTACGGCAGCTCGAGGTCTTCGTCGTCGGCGTCAGTGGCACAGACCTCGAGGATCAAGTACTTGAGGTTGGCATCGATCGGCTTCTTGGTGACCGTCTCGACCAGCTCCGACATCTTCATGGCCATGCGCTCCTTCGAGCGTGACTTCTGCGAGTACATCGCGTACAGAATCGTCGCTCCGTACGAAAGCATCGAGATCTCGCACTCGTACTCGTTGCTGAAGTGGTCCAAGAACTCGCGAAGCGTGACGTTGCCCATGTCGACGTCGATGCGGTCCCACGAGGTCCACTTGTACTCCTCACCCTTCAGCTTCGAGACGACCGTCTTCGGCTCGATCGGCTCGGAGAACGTAAACAGCGGAAGCGCAAGGTTGACGAAGCCGTTCTTGTAGTTGTCAAGCGGCTTGTTCTGGAAGACCTTGAGGAACTCGAAACACACCAAGCCGGTGACGAGAGCCGTGGTCGTTGCAATGGCTGGGATGATCTTTCCAGCGATGAAGCGCGAGCGGTGCATGTCAGCCTCTGGGATCTTGTAGTTGCGGGCACGCAGGTTTGACGTCGCGACAATGACCTCCATGTGCGAGTCGTCGTCCTTGTCGAACTCGATTGGTTCGAGACGGTAGCCGTCCAGCGATGCTGGAGATGGAAGCTGACTGAGGATGAAATCGCTCTGCTCGTCCGAGTTCATGCGAGGGCCATCTTCCTTCATTTCAGCATCCGAGGCAGCGATCTTGACACCGTCGCGGGGAACGAATGCTGGCACAGCGATCTGGCTCAACGCCTGTCGGATGAGGGCCCGGTCGTGAGTTGGCTGGATACCGTACACCTTGGCACGCGCGTTGGCGACCGCAGCCACGTAGTCCAGGTGAACCGAGTCGTTCACATCGAATGTCACCGATGTTGGTGGTCGCTTCGGACCCGACCAGAATGGCGTGCCTGAAGTCGTCACCTTTTGGAGAATATCTATCGTCAGTCTCCCGTATCATTTCCTTGATAAAGCAGAGTTTCATACCTGGTCCAGCGGGAAGTTGTAGAGAAGCTGCTTCACCTGGTTGCTGAAAAGGTCTTCGAACTTGAAACGAGCCCAAGAAACGCATTCCTCGAACGAGTGAGGACGGCCATCGACCAGTGACTGCTTCAGGCGCTCGAGCGTCTCGACCTTGGTGTTCTGCTGGTCATTCAGCTGCTTGATGAAATCGCCACCAGCAAGGTACTGGTTCGCATCAGCCGGTGCCTGGAAGAACTCGCCCTCAAACCAGTCACGAGCCCACTGGAGGGTGTGTTCGATGGCGTTGGGGAAGTTCTTCAGCGTGCAAATAGGGATGCTCTTCTCAGGTGGGTCGCGCGATGCGCCGTAGTTCTCGGTCTTGTGAGGAACGACAATTTGGGTGTTGCCCTTGGTTCCCAATGTGCCGGACTCCAGCATAGGAAGTCCGTAGAAGAGGCAGCGCTGGTCCATGTAGAGACGCGCTTCGACGTTGTCCAGAGCAGTGCACACTGCTGACAATGACTCGAAGAAGTCATCGTTGAACTGGGCTTCAGTCTCCGATCCAACTCGAGCGACGTACGACGTGACGTTAACATCCGAGTTCATTTCCTTGATGGCACGCGCCGCGACGGACGACTTCGGCTGCTGAACATCCTTGGAACGGAACAAAAACTGGCGGTTCAAGTTGGACTTCTCGATCGTGTCCATGTCCGTGATGTGAATCACGCCTCCTTCGCCGCACGCCACGCCCATCATCGCCCAGTTCTTGAGCATTTCGCAGCCGATGGCACCAGCACCGACCAAGAACATTCTCAGTTTCTTGATCTCGTCTTGAAGCTTGCGTCCAAACACGACAACCTGGCCGTCATAGCGGTCACCAACAGGCTCGAAATCTGCGGTGTTGCCCGACGCGACAGCTTCTGGCAAACATTCGACAGCGTCGAAGTAGAAGAACTGCTGGATTGGGGTGAACTTGCCGCTGCATGCCTTCAGAGCTTCCTGGCCGACGATACCGCCGAGGAAAGCTGCCATTGGAGCGACGACGCCGAGTGAGCCTGACGCCAACGCCTTGATCACCTTCTTCGACTCATCGTTGTCGAGGTGGTCGATGTGGTGCTCGCCCTTGCTTGCTGCATGGCTGTTGATCTCAACTGCCAACTGGAACACTGACTCGGCGTCTTCGGCAGAGCCTGGCTTCGGGTAAACACCGTTGTTCTTGGCTTGGAAGGCGTCGAGCGCACGGAAGGCAACGTGGAGGAGCTCTGGGCGGTCCAGCTTCGCGAAGTCACTGATCAAAAACTCGCCTGGCGCCGCAACAGCTTCACTCAGCGGCTTGAACTTGACAGTCAGTGGCTGCTTCACTTGAGTCACATATCCACCCAGCGATGGCTTGCCAGCAAGGAATCGCTCCTTGTCTGCTTCGTCTTCAACATCAATAGTGAAGGTGAATGGACCCGTCACGGTCACCTTGCGTGGTTCGCATTCGTTGAGGAACGGAAAGCCCGTAATCTCACGGAACGTCACGTAGTCACCCGTCTCGAGCTGGTGGCGTGCCTCATCTTGGACAGTAACAAGTGGCGGCATCGTGTTGGACACCGAGGAGACCATGCAAGTCACCGGCTGCTCACCGTCGCGATCTGCCACGACGAATTCCGGTCCGAAATCGCAGAACACCGAGCCAAACACACCACGTGCGTCCGTCTTGATGAAGCCAATCGAGTTCGCGTGGCAGATCTTGTCAATGCGAAGCGCCTCGCTGTAAGTCGAGTTGACGAGGACGACAACCTAATCATTCACCACCCGTCAGCTCACATAAAGATGCCACAGCAATCGAACCTTCAAGAACTTACTCGGAATCCAAGAAGGAACTCCTCGGTGATCGCACCCGTGTGTGTTGTCACGTGCACGTACGGGTTCAGCTCCGCCAGCTTCTGCACGGACCGTTCGGCACGCGGGTGGCCGACATCGGCCTCCGTCAGGTAAAACTGCGAGGCCAAGTCCAAGAGGCTGGTCTTGGTGTCGTCGTGCAGCGTCACGCTCTTCACACCGGCAAGGATGATGTTCTTCGCAATCTCGACACCTAGGCCGTTGAGGCCGACGATGAGGACGTTCGCCTTGCCCATGCGAGCCTGCGCTTCGTGGCCCATCACGTACAGCTGACGGCTGTAAAGGCCCTCGTCGATCTGCGGACCGGTCTGGTCGATTTCCATCGAGTTGTCAGTCACGGTCACACGGTTGCGCACATCGTCCGCAGTCGCATTCACCTCGCTCACGGTCACGTGCTTGGTAGGACTCATGGTGTCTAGCAGGGGGGAAAGCCTGGGTTGCACGCCCTCGTCTCACTGGATGGAATTGATCGTTACTCCGAGCTACGAGCCGCCCGCGATTCGTTCTTTCTGAGAGGGGATAACCAGCATCACATCCGTGAGATCCACCATATTCCTATCGTTGAGATGTGCATATACATCATGTGGCATGGACGCACCTCCGCTGCGTTGCCGTTGTCGTCCGCGTGGAGTTCCTTCGAGATTGATCGATCGATCCAAGGGGGAGCGGGAGCTTGCCAATCCAAAGCTTCAAACAGCTTTACAGCCAATGAAAGCACCTCAAAATCAAATTTACAGCCAATCACAATCTACTCTTGATCTGATGGGTTGAACTCGTTAAACAGAAGCCCTCGATTGGTCAATAATGAAAATTCACAAGAGTGACATGTATAGTGACCGCGAGAACAAGAAGACCACCATTCATTGGATGAAAAAAAGATCAAAGTGAGAGTGCTGGTCGCATGTCTCCACGCCCCACAGCGCAAAGACAAGATTCAAGAAGAAGTTGCAGCTACACAGAGCGACGAAGCCATCGGCTCACCACCACCCGAACGCCGTGGTAGAAATATGGCGAAGAAGCGCGCAGGAGGTGCGTGTGTGTGCATGACTTTGCCATTTGCGATCTCTGCAGCAAGATGACGATCGTGATGGTGCCAGGTCGCAAGATGCGTCAAGATGACGACGATGACGATGACGCCGCATCGATGGTGTCCATCGAAACGATGCGAACGAATGCGTCCGAGGATGCTGAGTTCTACGACTCGTACACGAAGAGCGAAGGCGAAGAAGAGACGATCGACGAGGCGATTGAGGAGCTCACGGAAAAGAGGTACAACCACAGGAATCACCACCGGAACTGTCGATGTGAGCAGGACGCTGACAGCTATGATGTCGTAGAACCACCACTCGTGTGGCTGCACTGGAGAAGCTGCACAAGTATCTGTTGCAGTACTTGCCTGTCGACAGCCTCACCGACACGTACGATATGATTGATGCCACTGCTTGCGAGTCGACACTGGTGTAATGATCTTGTGCTGCCTCAGATTCGTGAGCAACGTCCAGAACCTTCTTCGAAAGCCCTCGGAGGAGGAAGCCGTCCTCGGGTCGAATGTGCTCGCCATCATGAGTCTCATCTTCGGTGCCGATGATGAGCGATTCTTCCAGCGGTCGAAGAATGTCTTGAGACCTCTGGCGAAGGCTGCGAGGAACCCCAAGGTGAAGGCAACGGTAAGATCCTCTCGAAACAAATTGTTTTAGTGTATAGGAATCTCATCGTTGTGGCGCTTTTGTAGGCCGTGCGATCGTTGGCCATGATCTGCTTCGTGTGTGCCGTGGAGGAGGAGAATGCACAAGATTTCCTAGAGCTCGTGGACGCGTACTTCGATTCAAAGATCGCTGGCCCGATCTGTGCCAGTGCCCTCCAATCCTGGGGCCTCGTTGTGTCGAGCTTCTCGGACGAGGAGTTGACTGCCGAAACATTCGTTGACACGTGCGTGCTGAACTGGCCATGGATATTGGGGAGATTGGCGGCTGACTGATGTGTATTGCAGGTACCTGCCGAAGTTCCTGATCTTGCTGGACCACGCGGACGTTGATGTCCGCTCGGCGGCAGGCGAGAACATTGCGCTTCTGTTCGAAAGTGCTCAGAAATGTGGTGTCGTCTTGCCATGTGATGCCGAGATCATCGAGAAGTTCCGAACGATGAGCAAGGACAGCAGCAAGAAGAACAGCAAGAAGGATCGCAAGGTCCAGCGCTCGGTATTCCGAGACATCCACGGTACGCTGGCCAGTGGCGAATCCCCACAGATCTCGTTCACGGTCAAGAACGAGCAGCTCGATGTCAGTTCGTGGAAGTCCGTGCTCCAATTCGAGGCGATCAAGAACTTCCTGCATGTCGGCCTTCAGCAGCACATCAAGTACAACAACGCGCTTCGACACTTGCTGGATCTCCCGGACACACTTGAAGACCGTGCAAACGATCGGGTACGTAGCATTCGGGCTTGATGTGGGGGGCTTTTGGCTTGTGGTTTCTTATGAACACTAATTTTTCGTGTAGCGCGATGTCTTTGACAAGAAGTCGGCGTCCCGAAAGCAGCGCAGCAATGAGCTGAAGGACGACAGAAGACGAAAGCAGAACCTGCAGGAGTCATACCTCGCTGACTATTGATCTGCAGCCATTGCTCGATAAAACGATGTATGCGATTGAATATGAATCCGCTTTTATTCACTCATCATCCGTGTCATCGTCCACGATAACCCTCACAACCTGCCGTCTGTACTTGAAAATTCGCCTCTCTGTGGAATCTCGTTCGTCCGTGGGCTTCATTGTGTGGATTTGCCGGCCTGCATGCGCTGGTCTACCGACGGATATCGTGGAGCCGCGGTGATCTCGCTTCTTGTGCCGGGACTCGTTGCGACTGCTGAGAATTGCTGATGCGTAGTCAACCAAATCGACCACAGGGGCTTGGTGGTGCTCTCGATCATAGTGTTCTTCAACGCGGCGATGCCGACGCGGTCGCAGATCTCCCCGTGATGCCCATCTTGCGATAGCCCACAACATGAAGAAGCCCCAGAAAAGGCCGCAAACGGCACCAACCGTACACGCTTGTGGTAGCCAATCGTGATCGCCAAGCTCCTTGTAACGATCTTGGGCGTGTGTGTGACCGTGCGCGCCTTGTTGGCTGGTAGCCTGCGATTCGCGCTCCTTAGCGAGGCTGGTGACTTCGCATGTACTCCTTAGATCCGTGCCTTGCAGCACGACATCCTGCTGCCATAATAATCGCTCGCCGCGCAGACTACGATCCAAAGTCACCACGCGGGTGACATTTAGTCGCACACACGGCTGCGCTTTGGTGACGTGAAGGGAGAGTTCTTCCTGTCCGCGTTGCCGTGAGCTGATCATGACGCTGTACGACCCATCTCTTCGTGTTCTTGACGACACGAGGTGCTCTCCCGCCGCCACGACGCTCACGCGCGCGCCTACGAGGGGACGCGAACGAGCTCCTTCCTCCTCCATGGAAACCACTCCGTAGATCAGCTGCTGACCGTCGTCGACGACACGCGGGCGGCGTCGCATTACCATTTCGGACGCGTTCGTGTTTCCTCGCCTTCATCAACTTCAAAACACAAAGCGCGGTCACCCGAATAATGGACCCTCGGTTGAAGTGCTTGTTGGGCTACCGGGAAGGCAAAGTGAGAGGAAGCAAAGACCGCAAGAGACGATCAAAATGGAACAATCGACCCGACTGTGCTTGAACACGTACAGTCAGCGCTGTGTGTTGCCTGCAGGTTCATGAGTTAGATACGCAAAAGCCACTGGATTATGTGAAATCTTGGCTGTGGGAGTGTCTTGGCTGCGTAAGGAGAGTCTTGGCTGGAAGTGGCTCTGTCAGAGGAAGCGGTTGACGAAATCTCGAACAGTATCACCAATTTTCTATTCTTTCTTCACCGACGCATCCTTCTTCTCGGCGGGCGAAGCGCTGTGGCTGCGCGAACGACGTGGCTTCTTGTCCGACGGCGATTTGCTGCGGCTACGGCGACGGGAGCTCTTGCGGTCACGCGATCCACTGCGCGAACGGGACTTCGATGGCGATCGTCGACTCTTGCTACGGCTTCTACTACGGCTGCGGCTCTTGTCAGAGCGACGACCACGGTTGTAGAGCCGCTGGAACTCACGTTCTAGCGATCGGGACACGGTTCGAATGTGCATGAAGTTGCAGTAACCACCGCGGTTGCACGTGCCTTCGTCGAATTGGCGGCATCGAGCTTCACGGAAGTCCGTCACAGGAGAGAACTCGCAGATGAGTGGACGTCCGGCGTAGAAACGACCGTAGAGAGCCTTCTGAGCTGCCGCAGCGTCTTCTTCATCTTCGTACTTGGCGTAGACATTGCCCACCAAGTGGTCACCGAGGTTATCGCAGATGTTGAGCTCCTCGACCTTGCCGAACTTGCACAGCTCTTCAAACACCTCCTCGTAGAAGTCTTCAAAGTCTTCTTCGCCTTGCTTGTGGTCAAAGCTGCTCGGATCGCCGTTCTGCGCAATGATTGCCGACAGTGGGTTCTGGTACATGTGGCTGATCAGGATGGTCTGGCTAAACACGGGCTTGTTGTGCAGACGCGAGCAGCGATCACCGTGGCGACACGCGCCAATCTTGAAGTAGAACGGGCAGTTCACACGGTCTTCCTCCGTGCCGTGAATACGCGCAAGATGCTCGGCGCCGCCTCCTGTCTGCTCGCCGCGACGCATTCCTCCGCGATCTCCGCCACGGAAACCTCCTCCGCCACCACGACCGCCGCCATAGCCTCCGCCGTATCCTCCACCTCCTCCGCCGCCTCCACCGTAGCCGCGGTCACGGCTGCGGTCGCGTCCTCGCCCACGGAAGCCGTCGTCGCCTCCTCCGTATCGACTCATTTTGGCCTGCGTTTGTTTCCCGCTCGTGTGTCCTCCCCTCCCTTTCGTTTCCGTTTGGTCCACGGAAGATTTTGGCAGCAGCTCTACCACACCAAATGACACACCATTTTGTAAAAACTGTTTTTACGCTTTTTCGTAATATCACATTCGACAGGGTTTTTCGAAAAGAAATTCAAATTCAAAGGCCCCGCGTTTTGTGGTTGTCCCCCTCACGGGAGTGACGCTGTCGGACCTCCTCTTCCGTCGGACGGACTGAACCTCAACATCGAAGAGAACGCGAGACGTCGCCGTGCGCGTGGAGGCATCCCTAAGAGAAGCGGCGGCGCGGCGTCCTTGCTGACCCCTCCCTCCGGCAAGCACAAGTCCAGTCCATTGAAGCGCCGCCGCGTGAGAGCCAACGAGAGACGAGATGATGACCTCGGTCCACTACGATCCGTGGAGCAATCTGACCTACGAGCCCGATCCGACGCCCGCCGACGACCCCAACCTGCTCTGGTTCAACTCGGACGTCAACCCGGACGGTATGTGGATGCTGCTGCTGTAGCGGTCGTGGTGGTGCTTGAAAAATGAGTGGTTGCGCCGTGTTTACATGGCTGTAGACGTGTTGGAAGCGAGTGAACACAAGTCGCATTTCGAATACTCCGTCGACGGCAAGAAGCGAGTCAAGCCAGGAACTCGCTCCACGACTGTTGGTGAGGCCACTGCGCTTTTGTAGATATGCGCCTTTGCTGGCAAGGTGAGCTAACCGCTCGTGAATACAGGCACGAAGACTGTGGTGAATGGCAAGACGATCGCGATCTTTAAGAACCTGGGTCGATTGCACGCCATTAACAACAGGTGCCCACATCAAGGAGGCTCGCTGCACATGGGCGATATTGAAGAGATCGACAAAATGCTGTGCGTGTCGTGTCCGCGTCACCACTGGCCATTCTCGCTGGAAGATGGAAGCTGCTCGATTGGCGTGAAGTATCAAGCCGAGGTGTTTCCGGTACAGATCCGGACGCTACGGGACGGCCGAGATGTGATTTTCGTGGGCTTCCCGGCCTTCACAACGACCCTATTTAATGATGAAGATTTTTAACGACGCGGCACGTGAGTTCGCGGCTTTCTTCGATCTTTCCAATCTCGATGGAGTGTAAATATAGGTGATGTGAAAGGAATTGAAGATGAGGAGGTTGTCCGACATGGGCAACATCAACAGGAAGCAAACAGCCCTTGAACCAGCTCACGCTGAACCAATGCACCTGTTCCAGACTGAAGCAGGGATGATCGTGCGCGCTGGTGAGGATTCCTACGAGTTCAATCCACGAAACATCCCAGCGACGTCGGTGAGCGAGGTCGTAACACAAGATGGAGCTTTTGAGACAAATATTCAGCAACAGCGAGTACTTGTGGTGAAGGGCGGCGCGCATAATGCGTCTGTGAAGGGCAAGATCGTGTACGTGAAGAAACCTCCCGTGGCTGCTCGCTGACTGCTAGAAAGAAGAACGAAGACCTGGCTCTTAAACATCACTTCATTAACAGCAAGGCGATCGCCAATCGTGCGCTTACCTTGCACCTTCCTAGATTGACGCAAATCTATTGTAATCCACCAGCTCCCCGCAGTCTGTTCCGAGAAGCAGGTTGTTGTTGTTGAACTGGGCAGACACAAATCGCGACGAGGTCGCCGGAGGAGTGAACCACTTGACGGGGCTCGTGCTGTACCATCTCCAAAGAGCCGCCTAAGTAGATACAATGACGCAGCCATCAGTACACCATTTCATCCAGGATCTCGTGAACAGCAAATCTTGAAAGATACCTTTCCCGTGTTCGAGACGGTGACGATCTTGCGGCTGTCAAACTGGAGCGACTTGATTCCACCGTGTTCGGAGCTGCTGAAAGTGCACAGAGCTTGCTGTGTTCGAACATCCCACGCCTCCATGCCTTGGCTCCCGTAGCCTGCGACCACGACAGTCTCGTCCATCTCCAGTGCTGAAATACCGCCTTCACAAAGGGCAGACTTTGTCAAGACCTTGGCGGTCTTGCCACCCCACCACCGAACAGTTCCCTCCTTGCCAGCAGACCACAGGACACGGCCCTTGGTGTCCGTTTTCATCACAGCGTCTACAGAGCACACATGATCAGACCCTCTCCCTCCCCACACTCAACGACTGTGAGAAGAAAAACGTACCTGGGTGACCGGCAAGACGGTGGGTCAAGCGACCGCTTCGAAGATCGAAGACTCGGATGAAGCCACTCGATGTACCGCACACGAGCGTGTTGCGGAACAGCATGAGACTCGTGATCTGCGGGTTCGTTTCGCGGTTTGATCGGGGCAGCGCGGAGCGGTGGATCTTCGACGCATCAATCGTCAGCAGGATTTCGCCCTTGAGCACATCCCACACATTTGCTTCACCCTTCTCAGTCGATGTGGCCATGTGCAAAAGCGTGCCGTCGTTGTGGTCGAGATACACGTTCTGAACCTTGTCCTTGGAACGTGTGCGGAGGAATGGCATGAGGCCCATAGTGGATCGGTGCGTGATCGACGCCGTCGGCGGAATGCTCTCGCGTGTCTTCGATCCGCTGTTGCGCAGCTCTGCTGAATTGAAATCCCAGATCTTGACAGTGCCGTCCGTGCAACCCACTGCAAGAGCATCATTGCACGAGTGGTAGCACGATGCGGAGTTCTGGGTCATCGATGCTCGAAGCGATCGCTGGTTCAAGGACCATAAATAAAAGGCCGCACGTCCGTCCTGCAGGGAACCGCTGAATACCTAGTGGAGTATGGCATGTCAGCAATGTTAATGGCACAACAACAAAGTCATCAGCGGAACTCACCACGGGGTCCTCCGCGAAGCGATAGCGCTCGGAGGTGAGGATCTTCACGTTATCAAAAACACCGTCCTTTGCTCGGTCAAAATCGGTGGAAAGCTCCTTGAACTTGGTGGTGACTTCGTTCGTTCGCAGAACCATAGGGGTTGACTCGAACCACTTGGCCTCCGTGGACATGTGACGCAGATCGTGGATATATTCGCGCATGGATGTACGGTCGCTGAGCAGGCAAGCGCGAATCACCGGAGGCGAGCCACGTCGATTCACATTTCTGCAACAATTTCAGATGAATCCCATCAGCCATCACGGAGACGCATGCATGCAGCCATCATGTCACGTTGTGACTCACGGTGATGGTACGTCGATTTCTCGATAGCAGTACGAAGCCGCTCGCCGGAAGCAGTTGCCGAGCAGGGGCTGGAACGGCACTTCCGACAGGATCTCCCAAATCGCGGGCTTCATGAGCTCACGCGCCCAGCGGCGGTTCACGCTGACTGCAATGGTGACAAGACCCATCATCGCACAGACACACACCTGTCAATACACATCACCATTGCGAGGAGACCCGCGTTAACTGCGTCCACTTACACAGCAAGCTAGCGTCCTTCGTTCCAACAAAGCCAACGATACGCGCGAGTAGCACTGGCTCCGTGATCACCACGTCGACGTTGGTGTGCTGGACATCGTCCGGCTGCTCCGGGATCGAATTCCGCGGCGATTCCATGGCGCTTTCGACTTCTGTCGCCGTTCTTCCAGCAGTCAATCTCCTCGCTGGATGGATACAGTCGCTCGTCGCGAATACCAGCGCAGTCGCGGTTCAAGCGTGTCGATGCCCGTGGCGTTCTGCGTCCACTTCGGGCGTCGGTGCTGGTCAAACTGACTTGCGTTGGGACTGAGGTGACGCCGTGAGGGGCGACGATCGGGAATATCCCTTGTCACCGAGGGCTCAACTGGTACAGTGTACCATTCATCAGTTGCAACTAGGGAAAAACCAGCTGTCCATCAAATACCGGTTACATTACCGGTATCATTTTCGGTCCCTTGTTGTTTATCTATATGAGGGATTTGTGTCCCTTGTTTCTGTGATTGTCTTGGGACTGGGTGTTTCAGATGCGGAACACAGTGTCCAGGGGGGAGCGCTGGCTGTGTGGAAAGCGACGGAGGCAGAAAGCGAGAGGAGATTGAGAGGAGGCAGCATCATGTCGTCGAGCGAAGAGGAACTGGACCGCAACCTGTCGGAGGACGAGGACGTGTCGGAGGACGAAGTGCCGGAGGAGGAAGACGACGAGGAGGAGGAAGAGGAGGAGGAGGTGCGCAGCACGCAGAAGAAGCGCAAGGGCGACGCCAAGCCCAAGCCCAAGAAGAAGCGCCGCGCCGTCAACAAGTTCATTGAGGAGGAGGCCGATGTGGACGAGGACGAAGAGGAGGAAGAGGACGATGACGAGGGAGGCTTCTACGGCTCGGAGCGAGCCATGGCCGAGGAGGCCGAGAGCTCGTACAGGTACGAGCCGCAGACCCGCCCGCGCTTTGAGGAAGACGAGAGCGCCGAGGACATCGTGAACCAGATCAAGAAGCGCCACCAGCAGAGCCGCCGCCACTATGACGACGACGAAGAGGGCGGCGAGGTGCAGAGCGAAGTCGCGCAGCAGTCACTGCTGCCGTCTATCCAGGACCCGCGCATGTGGGTCTTCAAGTGCAAGGTGAGCTCCGTTGTAATGGGTGGGTTGACGAGATGCGTACAGCTCCTGACGGTTCGATTATGTGTGTGTTTGTATATAGCCTGGTCGTGAGCAGCACTTGGTGATTGCGCTGATGAACAAGTTCCTCGAATTCTCTCGCCGTGGTGAGCCGCTGCACATCAAGTCGGTGGTCGCCTCGAGCTCCAAGGGCTTCATCTACGTGGAGGCGGAGCGTGAGCCGCACGCGAAGGAAGCGGTGAATGGTCTGCGTGACATCATGCAGTACTCGCTCAAGCTTGTGCCAGTGCACGAAATGACGTCGGTGTTGAACGTGAAGAAGAAGCGGAAGCCTGTGGTCGCCGGCACGTGGGCGCGTTTCAAGCGCGCGGGTTTGTACAAGGGCGACTTGTGCAAAGTGCTCGACATCCTGGACAACGGCTCGCGGGTGCGTTTAAGCCACTGTGGAGGAGAAGTCCTAAGGAGGTGAACTGATCCAGGATTCATTCATAACTGTTGCATAGGCCATTGTGAAGATGATCCCGCGTCTCGATCCGATCGTGTTGGCGGGCGGTGAGCAGCCAAAGTACAAGAAGGGCCAGCGTCCGCCGCAGAAGCTGTTCAACTCGGCTGGATTGCACAGCGAGACGCGTCGGCGTCACCCGACGACCGGCGACATGATGGACTTCTTTGACAACGACTACTACAAGGACGGCTTTCTGCTGAAGGAGGTGAACATCCTGACGATGCTCCAGACGGAAGAAATCAACCCGAACTTGGACGAGATCAACAAGTTCTCGTCTGCTATCGGAGAAGACGACCACGAAGGCGACGAAGCAATGGCTTCCATGGAGGCGGAGGACTGGAAGAACAAGGTAGATCTCACCAAGGGCGACACTGTTCGTGTGATCGAGGGCGACCTGGTGAACCTCATGGGTGTGGTCGTCAGCACCAACACGTCGAATGACACGGTTCGCGTGATGCCGCTCCACGAAGAGATCAAGGACACGATCTTGGACTTCCAGATGAAGCAGCTCATGAAGTACGTCAAGGTCGGCGACCACATCAAGGTTGTGTCGGGTCGGTACTCGGGCGAGACTGGTACAGTCGTTGCTGTGGACGATACCGACGGCGCGCCGATCGCGATCGTGCTCGTTGACAGCATGGCCAAGGAGATTCAAGTGCGCGTTCGTGATCTGCAGGAGTCTGCCGAAGTCTCGCACGGCTTGGACTCGTACAAGGGCAAAGAGCTCTACGATCTCGTTGCGGTGAGTCAAACTGTCGTGGGAAGGAGATTGTGGCTCAATTCTCATCATTTTTTTTAATCTGTGTAGCTTGCGCACGGTGACGTTGGAGTCATCACTCACGTTGGACGCGAGGGTTTCAAGGTTCTCTGTCAGAACGGCCAGTCGCGCAACATCTCGGACCAAGAAATTCAGCGCAAGCTGGTGTCATCGCGAGCGGTCGCGTTGGACAAGAAGCACAACCACATCAGTGTCGGTGAAATGGTGAATGTGGTCGAAGGACCGTTTGCCAGTCACAGCGGTACCGTCAAGCACATTTACCGAACGTACCTGTTCCTGCACAACAACCGCATCATGACGAATGCCGGTATTTTCGTGGCACGTGCGCGTCAGACCGTGCTGTCGGGCAGCAAGGCCCGCTCCGACATGATCCAGAACTCGACTGTCAACGGAGCTGATGGTCGTCCGAGCCGACCAGGAATGCCACCCCGCGGTGGTCGTGGTGAATCGGAGCTGGTTGGAAAGACTGTCAAGATCAAGAAGGGCCAGTGGAAGGGCTACATCGGAATCGTTGTCGAAGAAACGGAGCAGAAGGTCAAGGTGGAGATCCATTGTAAGGCCAAGGTCGTGGACGTCGACCGTGTGCACGTCGCTCCAGCTGGCAACCGACAGGGTGCTATCCAGGACCGAGCACGCCCCGGTTACCCGCACACGCCAATGGGTGGTGCTACTCCAATGCCTTCGCAGACGCCACTCCACGGATCTGCTACCCCCATGGCCACTCCAATGCACCGTGGGTTTGGTACGCCATCTTCGCGTGGCGAAGCGTGGAACGTCGCCAATGATGACGCTCTTTTGGAGACCCAGATGAACCAAGAGAAAGACATCACACACGCGACGAGCTTCGGCACACCACTGGATCATGTTGCGCCTCGCAGCGACATGTCTGGCAGTCGTTCGTACGGCGGCCTGTCGTCATCTCTCGCCCCTCGTTCACCGGTGCGAGACCCGATCACGCCTGCCGCGAACCCAACGACACCAGGTCTGCACCCAACGACTCCGGGTCTCGAACCGCGTACCCCGGCGTACATGCTGCCACACAATCCGGTCACACCCGGCCTGAACCCGACGACGCCCGGTCTGAACCCGCGCACGCCTGCGCATCTGACTGCTGCGACTCCTGGTATGAGCCACGATCACCACGGAGGCATGGAGCCAATGACGCCAGGCTTCAACCCTACTACACCAGGATTGTCTGCGATGACGCCGGGCCTGAATCCAGTAACCCCAGGAATCAACACGCCAGGCTACCACCACAACCCAATGACCCCAGGTTATGGAGTCTCGACGCCAGGTCTGGGTCGCTTGGGCTCTGCAGTCACCCCTGCTGCGACGCCTGGAATGCCAGGTGGTGTGCCGATGACGCCTGCGTACCACCACGAGCTCGACGACTACAGCAACTCTGCTTCCAGTGGCGAGGTGACCTGGAAAATGCGCGGTGTTGAAGTCGAAGTGATGGCGGGTGAACACCGAAACCGCATTGGTGTGATTACCAACGTCAGCGGAAACTCGTGCACATTGGACTGCGACGGGCAACTCATCGCGGTTTCGTTGGACGATGTCCAGCCGACGGTCCCAGAGAAGCAGGATACAGTTATCATTTTGTCGGGCGACGAAGCTGGCCAGACTGGTTCGTTGATCGGTGTGGATGCCTCGGATGGTATCGTCAAGGTGGACGGCGGCTCGGAAATCAAGATTTACGCGCTGGCCTCGCTGGCGAAGCTCGCTCAGTAAAGTAAAAGCTCACAAACAAATGCACTGAAAGAGACCGAAAGGAGAATGCCGCAAATGCAAGAGATGTCGCGTATGAAAGAATCGAGTTGTATCGAGTGGAGACTCGCGCGTCGTTTCGCGTCCTGCGTGGCGGTTACAATGCATGCTGAATCCAGAATGAATAGCCCCACATAGCTGGGTCTGTCGAACTAACTTTCTGTGAATATGAGTAGCCGATGGGCGAGCAGAAATGTGAGCCCTCCAAGACCGGGCTCCTACCACGAGGAGTGCCAGCTCCAGCCGTGCGTGCATCACCTACCAAGCCCATCAAGCTCGATGTCGTTGTTGGTCGCCGCTCCAAGTCGACAAACAATTCCATTTACGATGAAAAGGAAAAGCTCCAGCGCAAACTGGTAGCCCAAGAACAATCAGTGGCACTAGCGCAGTACGCGACGGACATCCTCAACCAACAGCGCGACCCTGAAGTGCTCGACCTGCACGAATACGCGGCGGAGCTGAACGATGTACTGCTGAATGAGCTCGCCAACCAGCTCCGTGTCAACCTGAAGGCGCTGGCTAAGAAACACGCCGAGCGGCAAGATATTGCGAGGGCTTTTTACTCGTCCATTGTGCTCTCAGGGTGCAAGAAGGTCACAGCGGTAAGTCATCAAGAGTGTTCGCGCGATCTCATTTGGTCGAATCGCTCACTCTTGATGAAATGTATGTGTAGGTGGGTATGCGGTCATTCATCCACATCATGGGCACCACAATCCGTCGACTCGACTTGTCCCAGTCTGTTGTCCCCATTGACGTGCTCAAGGTCATGGCGACTGGGATTGACCGCCTTGAGTCGCTCAACTTCTCGTGTTGCCCGTGTCTCGTCGCTGAGAGTATCCACGAGTTCATCTCATGCTGCAACCGTTCGTTGACGAAGTTGAACCTATCGCACTGCCCGATGCTCAACGACGACGCCCTCGGCTGGATTGCAGGAGCACTCGGCCCGCAGGGATCGCTCACGCAATGCACAAAACTGCTGTCGCTGGATATCTCCTACACGACCAACATCGGCGATCGCGGTCTGGCACACATTGGCGTGGGTTGTCGTGCAATTCAGTTCCTCAACCTCGAAGGCGTCGAGCGGATGACAAACACGGGAATCCTCCGCATTGTCGAAGGATGCAAGAATCTACGCGTGCTGAACCTGAAGAAGTGTATGCAGCTTTCGGATGCAACGCTGTTCCACATCGGCAAACAAGGCGCGAATTTGCGAAGCTTGAACCTGTGTGCGTGCTACAACATGACCTCGACGGGCCTCCACGCCTTGGTCGCCGGCACTCCTCAGCTTCAGTCACTGAATCTCGAAGGCTGCCGGAATATGAGGGAAGACATCCTCGCTGCTGTCGCCGTCAAGTGTCTGGCGCTGCAGGTTCTCAACGTCAACGGATGCCAAGAAATCACTGACAATGGACTCGTCACGCTCTCGGAGCACCTTCCGTACGTCACGCTAGCGCGTCACTATCGAGGACTCGAACCCAAGTCCGATGGGCTGCAGCTGAAGTTCTCCACACAGCAGAAAACGATTCAAAACTCGGCCGCACTACGAATCCAGTCGATCTACCGTGGCCACGTCGGACGCCAAATCGCGTCGACGTGGCGGCTTGAGCGGATTGAGATCCCAGCCGTCAACCGTATTCGCAAGAACTTCAACATTCACCGCCTACGAGTGGAGATCGCCCTGCGTGCTGAACGTTCGAATCTCACAAAGGTGAGCGCGATCAAGATCCAAAGCAGGGTTCGAGGCGTGCTATGCCGTGCACGGCTCTCGCGGGAGGAGTCAGAACAGCACCGTTTGAAAGAGTGGAGTAAGGCCGCTGTCGTAGTCCAAGCAATCTACCGGAGTCACTACACGAGGCGACATCTTCCGCTGGTTTTCAAAACCATCGAACGATACCGTCGCGAGCAAGCACTTCTTCGGCGGCAAGCTGCAGTAATTCGACTGCAACGTGCGTTTCGCAAGCGATACAACCGTTCTCGCTTTGATGATGTCATGGCGATCCAGAGAAGACGTCGTCAAGAGCGAGAGAAGGCAGCGACGCTGCTGCAACGGCTCTTCCGAACCCGTGCAGCGCGGAAGGCCTACCGTCTTCTACTCGAAGCCATTGAGCATCAAAGGGAAGTCGTGAGGCGACTCGTGCACTACGCGATCAAGCTTCAGAGTCAATGGCGTGGCCACAGAGCAAGACGAGAGCTCGACAAAGCTCGTGAAGAGTTTGCCAAGCGTGAGAAGCGTATCTTCGATGCTGCGAGTCGCATTAACGCCGGCGTTCGAGGCTATTTTGCGCGTCGTCTCGCACAGGAAGCCCGCGTCACGCGGCACACACGCATCCGCGCTGCGTGTGTGATCCAGCGGGGCTGGCGACTATTCAAGACGCCGAGTCCTGAACGCATTCAGTACGAGAAGATGCTGGCGAAGATGAAAGAACAAGTCGCAGAAGAGAGCCTTGCAGCATTGAAAAAGCAAGAAGACGTGCTCAAGAAGGCTCGTGAGCTCATCGGTCGAGACTCCGCCTCCGAGCCAGAGAGTGATGATGACTGGCACGACTTCCAAGATGAAAACGGGTACCAGTTTTGGTTCTCGCCATCACGAAACCAGCGTGTGTACGTGCGTCCTAATGAGTGTGCCCAAGAAAGAAGTATACTGGGCATGGCATGCCGGGTTCTCTGGCCAATGGAGCAGCAGTGGTTTAATGGCACGATCACGAAGTACAACCGCAGCAGGAACAAGCACCGCATCGTGTACGCTGATGGCGACCACGAGTGGCTCTGCCTCCCAGCGGAAGGTGACCGAGTGCAGTTGTTCAATGGCTTCTGCTGGTGTATGGCGAGAATGTACGAGCCGGCGATGCGGACGCTGAAGGCAGCTGTGTTCCTGCTAGTAAAAGCCCAGGTCTACGACCCGCGGTTCTTTGCGTGGCGCACAGGCGAGATCAAAGCGTACAACGAGCAAACCGACACATTCCTGGTCAGCTACGACGGAGACCCGACGTCTGGCGCTAATGCCCAAGACGAATGGGTAGATCTGTTTCGGCAGGAGCATGCCGTACAAGTGCAGGATCCGGTTTCGCTCCAATGGAGCTCACTGAGCGGGTACGTGTTTGGGCCAACACTGGGTCGCCCCACTGGGCACATCAAGGAAGCCGACTTGAGCTACTACTACGGCGTGGAGGACTACCTGACGTACGTGGAACCGCCTGCCGAGGCACCAGTGGAAGAGGAAGCAGCCCTAGTAGCGATTGTGGAGGAAGGAGATCCAGCTTTCGAGGCAGACGACGAAGCCGATGCAGACGAAGATGACGGCGATGAGGATGATGATGATGAAGAAGAAGACGGAGATGAAGACGAAGGAGATGGAAGTAATGAGGATGCTGATGAGGGCGCGGATGATGGAGAAGAGGAAGAAGAGGAAGAAGAGGAAGAGGAGGAAGAGGAAGAGGACGCCGATGATGGCGTTGATGAATAAGGGTTATTATACGTCAATTTACCGTAATTACGCTAATTGTAATTTCAGCCAATCAAATCCGATTGGGCCCATGGTTAACCTATAAACCACACGAGTCAACCTATACGAATTCCAAGGTGCTCCTTACGCGGGAAAACCCACCAAGAAGATAGCGGAGGAACATGAAGCTGTTCCAGCTCACGCTGCCCAATGAGCACCACGGCAAGGTAGGCGTGCTGCTGCACTCCTCTGCATCTCCATGAGCTCGTGGATATTAACATACATATGCAGATCGTGTCGATGCTGCAGGACGAGCTGCAGCTGGACAACGTGACTAGTGTGGAGGCGCGCACGTCGTCCATTGTGATGTTCCGCGTGGAGGACGTGCACATGCAGGCGATCCTCAACAGGCTCCAGAGCATGGGCGTGGGCGTGCAGTTCGGCTTCTGCGACGTCATGGCGCTCACGCCCGGCACGACGCTGAGCAAGAAGCCCACGAAGAAGAAGCGCCGCGTCGGCCGCATCCTCGAGCGCTCGTCCGACATCGGCACAGCCGTCCCTGTGGCCGAGATGTACGCGCGCATCGAGGCCAACGCCACGCTCTCTCGGGACTCGGTGTGCATGCTGCTCATCTCCTCGTACGTGGCTCGTACCGGCCCTTGTGGCTTGTCGGAGGTGGTGATACTAACAGGGAGAATGCGACTACAGGGCGATCGCTGGCATCGGATTAGCTGCTGACTCGGGGGTACGTTGCAGATCGAGTTGTTGTAGGGTTGTCGATGGATTTGGCCTAACACGGTGGGTGGTGTTGGCTGTAGACGTACGTCGTGGCCTCGATGCTTCTCTCGCCGCTGATGGTGCGTGGACGAATCAAATCCGTAGCCTTGGTATGGAAAAGGAATGCTGACGCGCTTGGTCCACAGGGTCCTATTCTCGGCTGTGCGTTTGGCTTTGTGCTGCGTGATCGCAGCTTGTTCATCAATGGCTTCCTCAACGAACTGTTCGCCTTGGTGAGTCGGATGCTCGTCAGTTGTGGTGCCTTCCCCACCAACGCTAACTTGACAAACTGTTGCCCTGGGTAGATGATCACGCTTCTATTGGGCATGATTATCGGCGCGTTCTTGAGTCCGTACGCTGGAGCGCTCAACTGGCCCACGAGCGAGATGCGGTCGCGAGGCCAAGCGATCCAGCTGCTGTTCGGAGCCATCGTCGCGGCACTCTCAGGAACGGGCGTGGCATTGGCCGAGTCCAACGCCAACATCTCGTCCGTCGTAGGCACTGCCATCGCGGCAGCGCTGCTTCCGCCCACAGTCAACTCGGGCATTTGCTTCTCCTACGTGATTCTCGGCCAGTACTTCGTGGTACGTGGCTCTCTCCTGGTGCGTTGAGTGTGCTGATATGCTCACAGCTCACGCGCTGCTTGTGTTTCCACGGCCATGCAGCAAACCGATGATGTGATTGGCGAAGAGCAGAAGCTCATTTTCTACGAGATCGCCGTGGGAAGCGCACTGCTTGTGTGGATCAACATTGTGTTCATCTACTTTAGTGCCGTGCTCGTCTTCAAGATCAAGCAAGTGGACAAGTTCCAGCTCATTCGCAAGATCGATGAAGGCACGTGGAAGAATCTGCCGCGTGTGCTGCGCTCCCCGACCAGCCGAAGCAGTGGCTCGACAACGACGAGTACGATTGTCGAGGAATCCAACGGGGACGTCGCCTTCATCGAGCGCCAGGACAGCGTTCGAAGCGTCAACAGCAGCCACGGTCTTCTCGGCGATGACTCGGACATCGCGTTCAGGAACACGAAGACCAACGGTGTCGATCTGGACCAGTCCAAGCATCCGCTTTCACCGTTACGGCGTCGCCAGCGACAAGCAGGAGGAAGCCCCATTTTCTCGGACGAGGAAGAGGAGTCGAAGCAAGTCGAGTCAGTGTAAGGAAATGGAGGATTCCCTCAAGGCTTGGCTGGAGTGTTTTCATTGTAGGTCTTGCTCGTTGGTCGGCATCTGCCGCCCCGCGCGTTTGGTTCGAGTCCGACGCTGGACAGCACGAAGATGAAGAGATGCAATGTCGCGGTTACGGTCGCGGGCCGCTTCATGGGCGGGGACGAGGTGGCCGGAGGGTCGCCTCATGACGTGCGCAGGAGCTACAACCTGAGTCTTCACCGGATCCAGGACTGCTGCTGGCGTTGCTTTCAAGGATTTGCGAAGCAGTATCGGTGCAATGCCTTTTTTCGGTTCTGGCTGCACCACTGTGGGCTCGGGCGGCGGCGTGGTGGCCTGGAATTCTTCTGCGAGCTGTGCTATTCGTCTATTGCATCATCACACAAGGCACCTACTAGTCAGCTAACGGTCCAGTCAACGCAAAAGACCAAGAAACGTACAGCATCGAGTCGGAGAATCGTTTGAGGAGCGTCTCGGACCGGTTCTTGGTGAGTTTGGGCGGTGATATCAGGATGGTATCGCTTACGTCGGGCACGAGCGTCTTCCACGCGGCTTGGCGCTGCAGTTCCTCCTCTTCCATGTTGTCTCCGGACGGATCAGACTCCGACCCAGCCGACTCCGCCTCGTCGTCGCTGTCGCCGCAGTGGGAGTAGTTCTCCGGAAGCGTGTCTTCGATCTCTTTCAGCAGGCCTTCAGGCGAAGCCATGGACGCAAAGAGCCCATCCATCGAGAACAACGAGTCAAAGGAAGTCGGGAACTCCACTGCAAGCGAAGAAGTTGGAGAAGAAGGCAGCACGGATTTGTTTGAAGGTGAGCGAGGGAGCAGAAACGGCGTTGATGATGTTTGCGGGGCGTTGGACAGTGGAGCCAGACGGAGCTTGCTGTCGTAGATGGGACTCGACGCTTCATCCTCTCGAGGCGAAGGAGTGATGTCGTTCGGCAGGTGTCGAACCGGGGTACCCAGCGTCGTCTGCGGTCGCCAGGAGGCAGCACTGCCCACCG
Source organism: Pythium sukuiense (assembly GCA_023334995.1). NCBI lineage: Eukaryota > Oomycota > Peronosporomycetes > Pythiales > Pythiaceae > Pythium > Pythium sukuiense. The sequence continues at coordinate 54,565 of JAADVL010000006.1, read as the reverse complement.
AGCCACACCTCACGGGCGAGGGACTTGAAAAGAGCGCTGGTGGGGAGAATCCTGCGCCGCCTTCCGAGTTTACAGGGGCGACAACGGCTTGAGGTTGGGCAGGAGGACGATCGCGGTCCATCAAATGGGCGAACGGAATGAGTGACAGGCAGAACTTGGCTCCTGCAGTGCGTAAGTCGTTCGGCATGAAGTGGGTCATCGCAAGGTCGCCTATCGCTGCGGTTGTCTGGTTGTTGCCTTCGCCTGGCCTTCGTTGCTGTTGATTCGAAGATGTTTCTGGAGCCGCCGTGACTCCAACGGCACGTTTGCTCGTCTTGTTGACACCAACGCCAAAGAACGACGCCTCCAGCGTGAAGCTGTTGAGCACCTGGGCTTCGTCCCAGACCACGACGCGGCCCGTGCCTTTCTTCGACTTGGAAACGGAGAACGTGCAGTCCGGGAAGCTATAGTATTCAGTACCACCACTAGCTCCAGGATTGCTGGTGGCACAGCAAATCTTGCACAATACGTGCGGGAAGACGCGTAGCTTGGCGGCCTCACTGCGTGAATTCTCTTCGTACGGTAAGCACCCATACAGGAACAGGTTCTTCTTGCGGCTGTGGCCGTGGATATCGCAGTACAGACTGACAGCCCGCGTCTTGCGCATTGACAGCACCATGTTCTTGGTCGCGTACACTGTCGGGTGGAGCTCAGGCGACGGATCCATGTACCGGCGGTTGAGATCGGTGCCGGCGAGTGAGCATCGGTAGTTGCCGTGGATCACGCCGTCCGGGTTTAGCATGGGCACGATCTTGAAGACAAATCGGTGGCGCAGGTACCGAGCCTCCAGCGACGGCCCGGTGAGGAAGTCGATGATGCCGTGCATGATGAAGCTGGCGTTGCTCTCGCCTGGATGGACCCGCGCTGTGAGAATGACTCCCGACCGCGCGTCGTCCTCCTGGGAAAAGTCGGTGATCGTCAGCACGTCACAGATATTGCCGGCGATCGTCTTGCACAGCACACGGCGACGGAAGAACCTATTGCGTTCCGGGTCTTTCTGGAGCTGCGTCAAGTGCTGCTGCAGGCGTGTGTACGTGTACGGATAGCAGTGCGCGAAGTACACACACAGCGAGTTGGTGGCGGCGTCGCTCGGCAGCTGGAAGTCGTACACGAAGGAGAGGGTGTAGTAGTTGGAGACCTTGCCCGACTTGCGGTTGCGGTACGTGTCGGCGTTTTTGAAATAGCACAAGTTGGTGCCGGCGTGGTGCCAGCCTCGACCGTGCTTCCCGTCGACGTACACGGCCGGCAGCATGCCGTCGTTGTACAGACTCGCCTTCTTGAGCATGTTACGGATGTTGAAGCGCACGCGTAGTGTCGTCGTCGTCGCTGAGGATGAAGATGCGGAGGCAGTGGCTGCAGCGCGTTTGAAGCATCCAATAGGGACCGTCGCTCGGAAGAAGTACCACTGGATGTGGCCGTGCGTGCTCACGTCCGTGTCGCAAAAGAGATCGTACTCCATGTCGGCCTTGGCGAAGAAAGGGAAGGGCGACGACCACGGCGCTGCGCCAGTCGAAGCCGCGGAGGTGTTTGCATGGCTGCTTGGATTCCCGAGCAGCTCTTGTGTCGTGGCATACTGGCGTCCCAGTACGCGGTACGCTCGATCCAGGTTACCGCTCTCGAAGAACGCGTTGAACGCCAGCTCCTCGTCACTAGGCGGCTCAGTCGGTGGAGTCGAAGTACTGCAGCCGCGGACGTTACTCTTGTTGCGCTTGTAGATGAGCTTGGTGTCGATGCCGAAGCCGTGGCGTTTGACTTGGAAGACCTCGTTCTGGGTCATGTACTCACTGAGCATGCGGCAGATAGCACTGCGGTCGTGGAGGCGTGGCGGGGCAGCGCCATGGAGGCCATTGGCACTGCTATCGTCGCTCGTTTCTTCGTCGTGCAAGCCGACGTCTGGCAGGAAATATCCGAAGCCGGTCTTCGCAGGGACATCAAACTCTTCCCATTCGTCGTCCGGCGGCAGCGTGATGAGCGGCAGTGGTGGTGGCGTGCTTTGGACAGCCTTGCGAGACCAACGGCGAAGAAGCGACGGCCTTGCGGCGGATGCAGTGAGCGCGACTACGGCTGCAACCGCCCTCAGCGGCGTGTGGCCGCCGTTCGAAAGCCCTGATGACGCCGTATCAGTTGCCATTGCCAACTGAAGCGAGCAAGAAAGGAAGAGTGACGATGCAATATGTTAGTGAGGAGAGATCTGGGGAGAAACGAAGGCGCGCTCGATGTTCGCGTGAAGCGCAGTGTATTTTGAGAGCTACTGGGATCACCCTGAGCTCGTACTACGTACAGGCCCGCGATCTCCGTCTAGATCAATGACATGTCCAACACACGATCTCAACTAAAACGAGCAGGGCGTATGACACATTTCATTGGGGTAGATTGAGCAATACCACGCGCGTCAGGGTGGCGGCATCATCGCCACCACATTCGCTGGGTCAACAGGTACCTATGCTGTGGCAAACAGCACGACGGCCATTTGTCCGATGTAAAAGTACAAAAACTTGGACTGCTCGTGGGTCACGTAGCACGCGACGTTGCGGCCGACAACGCAATGCCACAGCATGCCGTGGTACTTCTGCTCAAAGTACGTCTTGACCTTGTGCGCGATGTGCTGCTCGTCGATCTCGGTGTCGATGGCATGCTGAGCCACGAGGATCACTTCGTCCTGCATGTCCTGGTCCATCGTCGACGTCTTGACCACTGGCTTGACTGAGAACGCGCCCATGGTGGATGCCGAGACGAGACTTTCCTTCGCTTGCTGCTTGTTCGCTTGTGTGATGACCTCAAATATTGGAGACCCAAGTGCTCCAGAATCCTTACGACCTTTCGTGTCCCTACGCCCTTTCAAGATCCATTTCCGACTGAACCCATTCCACGGCAGTCTTCTGCTGCAGCTCAGGTCGAGACAATGGCCGATTCAACGAGGCCTCGGTCTCCAAGCTCTTTATCTCGAGTGTCGAGTGCTAATGTGAGACCATCGACAGGGTCTTCCACGGCTCCAAGAACAGAGCGGCTCACGTACATCCACCCTGCGGATCTCACACCCGTAGAAGCTGCGGAGCTCAAGGACGAGGAGGCCGACCGACTGATTTCCAAAGGAGACCTCGATGGCGCGCTCCATGCTCTCCAAAAAGGGATCTACTTCCGGCCAGAGCACGCACCATTCCACGCCAAGATCGCACGAGTGTACTGGGAACTGTGCGACTTCAAGTCGGCCATGGCGTGCTATCGGAAGCTCTTTTCCATTGAGCGGAGTCCGTCGCAGCGCATCAAAGACCAGTTCGCTCAGCTGCTGGATCTGCACGCGTATTCGCTCCTGATGCTAGGCGAGACGCCGTCCGTGGCGATCGCGTACCTGACGGAAGCCATTCAACTCAACTCACTGGAAGAGACTTTCTGGCTGCACCGGGCACTGGCGTATATCCACTCCAACTGCTTCGACAAGGCGCTGAAAGACGTCGACCACTGCGTGAATTTGAACGGCAAAGACGTCGAGTTCTTTGTCTTACGAGCCAAGCTCCACTGGAAGCTCCACATGCACGAGAAGGCGACGCAGGACATCCACAAGGCCGCGCGAATCATGCCAAACCATCCGGAAGTCATTGAACACGAGCAGCGGCTACTGAAAGAGTCCCAGACGATCTATGCGCAGGCGTGCAAGCATCTGATGGTCAAGAAGTACGCTGAGGCGATCAAGTGTCTCACCAACGCGGCCGAGATCTCCCCCGAGGAGACCAAGATCTATTTGCTTCGTGCGTCTGCGTATCGAGAACGAGGCGACCTGCAAACGGCGCTAAAGGATATCGACAAGGCGATGAGCTGCCACCGTCTGAAGCTGGAAGCTGCGCAGACAAAGAAAGCTGAAATCGAAGCGTATCTAAGAGAGCAGCATCAGAATGGAAAGAGGCATCGAGGCACAGCAAGCGTGGCTCCACCTTCACAGACAACGGTATCCGTACCAGCAATCGTGGGCGGCGAAGGCGATCGTACACGTGAATACAAGGAGATCGCAGTCCAGCGAAACCTCATCTTGAACGACGTGGCGCTGCGGTTTCTGCACGAGAAGTCGTTCCAGGTCGCGTTGAACGCCATGAACCAAGTGATCGTGAGTGAACTGGAGATCCACGCTAAGTTCAGAGACACCATCGCGAACCCTCAATTCTACGTTAACCGTGGCGACGCCTATCGGGGGCTTGGCAATCGCCACGCGGTGAGTCTCTTTGTGCCTCGTTCGACAGGATGCCGTGCGTTTGTTGACCTGGTGTTGTGTTATTGAAGGCGCTGGCGGACTACCACCACGCACGAGAGATGGCACCCGACAACCAGGAGGTTCGGTCGCGTGTGGCATTTATCCACTACCAGTTCGGCATTGATCTGTCCAACCAGGCGCAGTTCCACAAGGCCGAAGTCGAATTCGCCAAAGCTATTAAGGAGGACGACTCGGTGGCGACGTACCACGTACGGAAGGGCGACGCCGCGCGGTTCCAAGAACGCCACCACGTTGCGTGTGAAGACTACCTGAATGCTATGGCGTTGAATCCTCATGACAGCGATACGAGTAACAAGCTGCTGCAGTACGCAGTGGATCCAAGCACACACCGAGCCACTGCAAGCCGCAGCAGCATCGTCAAACCGACTGGAGACTCGGGATCACGACGAGAAGAGGCCTCTCAAGGCGGAAGCTCGCCACGTCAGCACAGGAACCAAGCACAGGCCGTCGAAGACGCTTACAAATCCTACCAGAAGAAGAACAAACTGGTCAAGGATTTGTTCTTCAGCCGCCCGACGCTGCCGCCGTCAAAAGAGCCCAAACGGTGACAAGGGAAGGCTTCAGAACTCGCATTAGATATCGCGATAAATGAGTTCGTACTGCGGGATCCGCGACTTGTCGATGGGACATTGGACGATCTTCTTGCCGTGCTTGGCACCGCGGAAGATGACCTACATGTATAGAGGTGGGCAACATCAATGCCTGCTCCTTTTCATAGGAAGAATGTGTCATACCTCCACGAGGTCGATGAGATCCTGCTTCGATCGGAAGGCGCCAATGAATTTTGTATGGTCTGGCGTTCTACAACATCAATCAGTCGAACATCAAACAGGCAGCTAACTCAGCAAGCGTTTGATGTTCTTTTTTTATTGATGCTCACCCGTAGTCGACCTTCATGTGCTGAGCGTTGAAGAAGAAGATGGTCGCCGGCACGAGCGTGATGTCAAAGTACTGACAGTACAGCGGGATGTCCTCCGCCTCGACGATGCATATCTGCGCCATCTTGGACAGCTCGCGTTCGCACTTCGCCAGCTAGTCAACAGCAAAAACATCAGACAACGCATTTGGTGAAGTACGGGACTGTACGGAGCCACCTACGATGTCGTCTTGCTGCATACACACGAGGTCGCTGGCGCGGCCAAAGCGCAGCACGAGAACCTTGTCTTTCGTGTTGCGGATCGCGTCGTCGACTGCGGCCTTCGTGGCCAGGCGCTCGAGCAAGAGCGACGTCATTTCCATCAATTTCTTGCCGTCTTTCCCACCAATTCCATTCCCGTTCGAAGGCAGACAAATGTACTGATATAGTATAGGGTAACCAATTCAATAACCAACTTAAATCAGTATGCGATGGATCCTCACCCTCGAAGAGATCGTCTCGAGGGTGCCTGGGCTTGGCCGGCGTGATGGAGCTTGGTGTAGTATTTTTCACGTGACAAGATGTCGTTTGTGACTGGGAGATCGAGCACGGAGACTGTCAGGTTGTACGATGTGTCCTTGACCACGCCGAACACGCCAATGTGCAATGCGATCGATCGATTCTGGACGTCGTCTTTGCGTGGGAAGCCATCCAGATACGTGAACAGCTTGACGAAGTCACTGCCTACGTGCTGTGAGATCCATGAGGCGTGGCCCATGCGTGGGTACTTCTCCATACTCGACAGATACAAGTTCGCATCGCCGCCGCTTCGGCTTGTCGTGAGGTTCACGTTGATCTGGTGTTCGTGCTCATGGCGCAGGATACACAGGTGGTAGAAATGGTATTCTTCTTCGTTCACCGTGCCGTTCATCGTTCGGTTCGGCGTCACGCGCTCGCCGATCTCCAAACTGCGCTGCTCAATCGTACCGTCGGACGCCAACTGGATCTCCTCGAACTCGCAGCCGCCCCCGGAAGCGCTCGTACCCTCAGGGTACGCTACCGTTGCCGTCGGATCGATATGCCCACGAGCAAACTGCACGCATGCTGCGAGAATAAGGAGTGCCAGCGCAAGCGCCTTCATCATGCTTGATGCGCCTTCGCTTCCGAGTGGAGCCCTTGGAATAAATAGCTCTCCGCCTTCGGATGGATACTGTTACACCGTAACTCCGACCATCACTCCGGTCTTGAAGTCCATCAATCACACATCACTTGAGCTCGTCGACATCAACAGCTCCGCGACGCTGTAAGATCGCCGGACGCTCCCAGCTCACGACGCCCGTCTTCAAGTTGGCATAGTAGAACATGCCACAGGAAGGGTCCCATACCTTCTTGTAGGCCTGTGCGAGCCTCGCGTCCAGGTCGCGTCTGGCTTGGCGGGCTCGGTACAATCCCTGCAGCCGTACGGCCGCTGTCTCCTCTGTCCACACTTTGTGTGGACGTGGAGCCATCGCTGGCGCCAGCAGTTTCTGGAGACGCTGTTGGCGAGAGCGTGGAGATAGCACGTCGGCTTGTGTGTTACGAAGCAGCAGCGGTTTTTCCCACGAGACTTCTTTCGTGCGCGTGTTGTGGTAGTAGTACAGCTCGGCATTCTCATCGTAGATCCTCTCGTAGACACCACGACACATCTCTAACAGAAGTGCAAAACCGCGTCGTTTACGATAGGCGCGCTGTACCATTGATGCTGCATCCTCGACGGTCATTGTGCTGCGTAATGCGGCCAGTTTCTGCTGCTTGAGCTGCAGCTCCGCTTCTTCCTCGAGCCGGTCTCGCGTCCGTGGCGTCAGAAGCTCTTCATCACTTACCCAGCGAGGCTTCTGCCACTTGACTTCATCGGTCCTCGTATTGTGGTAGTAAAAGCGAGACGAGGATGCGTCCCAGATCTTCTCGTAGACCGACGAGATCAGTTTTCGGAAGTGATGCCTGGCGTGGTGTGCGCGTAGCATCCCCTGTATCATTTGAGCGGCATACTGCTTCTTGTCGTCCTCCGACGCCATCATCTGCTGCTTGCTGACTCGCGGTGCCTTGCTTCCTGCAGTGGATGTATCCTCTTCCTGGTTGCGTGGCGGCTTTGGTGTGGCCAAGTCGCCACTACCCAGTCCTTTCGGTTTGCTCCATTTGGTCTCCTTTGTGCGTGTGTTGAAGTAGTACGTATCGCCTGTTGCGGGATCAGTGAAACTCTGGTACACGCTCTGGATCAGCTCTCGCATTTGTTTCCGTGCCTTGCGTATTCGCCACATCGCCTGGATCTTCAGCAACGCGTCTTCTCGTGTCAGCGGCTTCTTAGCCAACTCGACGTGGATCTGCTCCACCAACTCCTTCAATGTGCTTGCAATCTTCGTCACACTTTCTCGCACTCGCTGGAAATCGATTTCGCCTGTTGGAGTTCGCATTTTCTTGGCGGGAATAGCAGTGGGAGGTGGTCGTGGATACGCTCGAGTACCAGGTCTTGAGGCTGCGGTGCGTGGCGGAGGCGACTTACTACTCGTCTCCTGTGAATGGAGGAATGTCTGGGTCTGGACTAGTAATATTTGCAATTCTCGCGCGTCTTGCTCCAGATTGTGGCTGAAAAGACTCAAAACCCGTGAGAAAATTTGTCATACCTGCCACAATAGCTCAAAAGGAACGTACTAGGCGAGGTGGGTCATCCAGCTTTGCTCCTGGTTCACTTCATCTGCAAAACATTGTAGCGCTTAGCAAGATGCAGGATCGAAGAAGGGGATTAGCAAGACACGCACCTTGGATGGGGCTCCATGCATGCTCTAGACGATACGGAGGATGGCGGACAGCGAAGCACGCTTCGCAGTAGAAACCTAGTTTACGATCATCGAATCTATGTGATCACAACATGACACGTGAGAGGCGCACTTGGATACGTGGTCTGGTCGCCACTTCTATCGTACTGAATACAGTGATGACACTTCTTCGTGGCGACGCCCCGGGTGCATTGGACTTGGAAACTACATAGTTGCTGTCAGTCAAATTCATCGTGTGAGTTTCTCGACCTCATTGAGCCAGCAGCCAAGTTCATTGCGCTCTCACTGGAGGAAACTTGGCTTGCTGAAGATCTCTAGCGCGAGCCAATTGCTGCTTTGCCGCTGCTGGTACATGGATCGCTGGGCGCCTTTCTCGGTACTGTGCGACGATGTCGGATCTGGATTTGGCAGCTGTGCCACCGTCGTAGTCCGTCTTGTGCCATCGCGGATCACCGAGTCTCCCTGGCCATTCGGGATACGGCACTCCAGGTCCCGAGGCCGTCGCTGGTGGGGCTTCACTTCCTGTCATGGGCCGTGTGTCGATGCGCGGCGCATGAACGCCGGCCTTTGGACTTCTATAATCAGCATGTGTGTTGCCCGTGGTTGGTCGATGGCTATTTTCTGATAGCTGATGTGAGCTTCTCGCTTTATCCTCTTCATTCTCGTACACGTGATTAGCCCAAGTTGTCCGGTCGCTGCCTCACGCTCTGCATTGATGCGCGTGCTGCTAGTGAATGGATACGCAGCGTCGAACACACAGGGGCGTGAGCGCTACGAGGAGTTCCGCCAGCACGTGGCTCGGGTCATCAAGGGGATTGAGCGCCAAGATGTCACGCAGATCGATATTATCGTACGTACCTTCCTTCGTCCCTGTGAGATGCTGGATATTGTCTAATGGAAGGTCTCACTCGTCCGAATCAACGCGCAGGAGAAGGCTCGCCACGATCTGGACGAGTACCTCTTCGAAATGCACTCGGAGCACGTCGAGCCCAGCCGCATATCCAATTTCGATCGGCTCGACTTCGTGTTCGTCGCTGGAGATCCAAGTGCCAGTCCTTGGTCGCCTGTTATGCGCAAGTTGTCGCTTCTCGTGAAGATGTGTATGATGACTGGCAAGTGCTGTTACAGCAGCGGCCTCGGCGCTGGGATGGTCGCATTCTTGTGCTCAACTGCTGGAGAACGACTCGTCGTGATGAACAACCAAGGTCGAGGCAGCCTCATCGACAACGTCCAGGCAGTCCCACCACCTCCCGTCGCCCCGCCGTCGGTAGCCACCGTGGGAAACAGTGCCTCCATGGGACTGGAGATTCTCCTCGACACACGCACAGGCGATTTCTTCACGTTCGACCGCCGTGCGCACACTTGGGTGCCACACGGAAACACCGGGCTCATGCAACACACGAGCGACCATGCACACGACTACGGGTCTCGAGTGAACACGGCACGTGCTGGAACGAAGACTCACCGCTCCGAGTTGAGCCACGCTCTGTACAGATCCAAGCGAGGCGACACGAAAGGCTGCTGTCGCCTGGAGGTCACCAGCCACCCTCTCTTCAATTCATTTGGAACGCGTGAGTTCCTGATCAACTGCAAAAGCGCGTGGGACTTGGACGACCGTATTAACGCGACAGGCAACAACAAGTACAAGGTGCTCATAGACAGCAGTCGCGGCCCTATGCTCATTGAGTTTGGAAACTGCGTGGGCTCGCACTTTGTGCTCTCGAAAGAAAATCCGGAAAGCTGCAAGCTGGTGCGGAATTTCGTCATGTCCAAGTACGAATCGCTCAAGGTGCACGAGCATATCGACCGCAGTTATGTCTCTGCCATTAGCGGCTCAGCACGACTGAAGGAGCGATTGCAACTCGCTCAGACGAAGAAGCCCATGTCCGTGTCAGTGGGTCTTGAGCACACCAGCAATCACGACCAACTCCACATCCACACAGATCTACTGACGCAAGCCAAGACCATCACGAGCGGGAGGACATCGCCGAAGCGCTGCCGGCCAGTGTCTGCCGGTCCGTATCGCACGATACCAAAGCCACCAGAGGCAGTGAGGATGATTCAGACGTCGCGTTCGATGGACCCCTCGAGCGAAAGCGCCAATCAAACTACAGGTGATCACCCAGGAGCCACACCACGGAGCGCTGTGGACAATCAACTCCACTCAACAAACCAAGTTGAATGTCGCCGGGGGAGCGCACCGCTCATTCGACCACACACCGCACGTGCCTCCCTGCGCGTTGCTACAGCGCCAAGCAAGAACAGTGGCCCTGAACTGGAATCGCCTGCAACAGATGAGCTACTATCTGCTTCGCCTCCGCCTCCGCAGCTCAAGAGTCGTGACGATGAGGACAGCCGTGTGGAATGCGAGCAACGACACCCTATCAAAGCCCATCGCCGGATCCGCGTCGCGCAGCAAAACGAACTGGACAAGCCGTACTGCGCCATCGACAAGTTCAACGCCCTGCGCGACACTGAGAAGCAGCAGCACAAAGAGATGTACTACTCCGTCGTGAACGACGCGCCGTACATGAGCGAGAAAGAAAGAGAACAGCTTGATGAACAAAAGGGAAAGCTCAAGTGGGTCGCTGGACCCTTCCGTACTGCAGTGGGCAAGGCCTCGACCCAGGTAACGCTGGAGGCCGGCATCTTCGCTCGTGCGCCGTTCGTTCAGAAGAACCAGCCCTTCCACATCATCCAGCGGCGGCAACTGGAGGCTCCGTCGCCCCCACGACGCAATCACCCAAGCCCCCCGAAGCAGCAGACGCAGCCACAGCCGCAGCAGAAGCGCAGGCCAGCCACTGCGGCCGCCACGACGCGAATTGCTCAGCGGTGAGACCTTGGGTGGACTTTCTCAGAGGTCCCAGTATTTAGTTATAGAGTTACCTTTGTAAAACGATACAAACCATACCGCCTTATACGGGTTCGTGGGTTTTGTTTTGCCGCCTGTGCGGCCCACGCCAACTTTTTGGCGGGAACTGGAAGGGGTCTGGGTTTTCGCCAACAAAACGCGAGTGCGCGCCAACGGGTGGATCAATCAATCATATCGCCAACGAGCACCACGCGCCAACGCCAACAAGCACCACGCGCCAACGCCAACAAAAAACGCGCCAACTCCACCAACTCTTCCAGGCAACATGGTGAACCTCACGGCGAATGCGGTGGCTATGCTGTACAACAAGCAGACGCCTGACGGCTTCGAGCCGTGGCTGCAGGTGATCGACACGAAGAAGATCAAGCCGGCCAGCGGCGCCGGCGGCGACCGCTACCGCGTCGTGCTCTCGGACGGCACGTCCTACATTAGCGGTATGCTGGCCACTCAAATGGCGCCGGTATGTAACGTAGTGGACTGTATGCGCTTGACAGAAGGAGGCTAACTCTTCTCTTGCGTCTCTGTGTGTGTGCAGCTCATGGAGAGCGAGAGCCTCAAGGTCAACTACGTCGTACAGCTCAAGGACTTCATCGGCAACGAAGTGCAGGGTCGTCGGTGCGTTCTCTTTCCTCTCCAGCGATCGCCTTTTGTTGGCGTTTTCCCCCAACGCTCATACTGATTGTCTATGCTGCGCTGTAGCATCCTCATCGTCCTGAGCATCGGCGACATCGTGCCTGCGTTTGAGCGCATTGGCTCGCCACAGAACATCGAGGGCGGCAAGGGCGCTCCCGTGCCCGCGGCTCCCGTGGCGGCAGCGCCTACGCCGTCCCTCAGCTACCAGGCTCCGGCCCAGCAGCACAGTGCGTACAACCAGCCAGCGGCCGCTGCGCCCACGCCCGCGTACCAGGCGCCCGCGTCGTACGCCAAGCCTGAGACCAAGCCCGCGAACCCGTACAACCGTGGCCCCGTCGTCCGCCAGGATCCTAACGTGCGTCTCTCGGACATCCAGAGCCTGAACCCGTACGCCGGCGGCCGCTGGACCATCAAAGCCCGCGTGACGACGCGCGCGCCGGTGAAGAACTGGACAAACGCGCGTGGCCAGGGCAAGCTCTTCAGCTGCGACCTGCTGGACTCCAAGGGCGGAGAGATCCGCGCGACGATGTTCAACGACGCTGTGGACAAGTTCTACGAGCTGCTGCGTCCGGGCAGCGTGCACTACTTCTCGGGCGGCAAGATCAAGATGGCGAACCGCAAGTTCTCGAACGTGAACAACGACTACGAAGTGACGTTTGACCAGCACTCGGAGATCACGCCGGCGCCCGAGGACGGACAGATCCAGCAGATGAACTACGCATTCAAGAAGATCGCGATGATCGAGACGCTGGCCGCCGACTCGAACGTGGACGTGATCGGTGTCGTCAAGACGGTCGGTCCGGTGAACGAGATCATGTCCAAGGCCGGCAAGCAGCTCTTCAAGCGAGATATCTCGCTGGTCGACGACTCGAACGCCGAGATCAAGTGCACGATGTGGAACGAGCGCGCGCAGGAGGACTGCTCGAGCTGGACTAACAACGTGGTGGCCATCAAGGGCTGCCGTGTGAGTGACTACAACGGCAAGTCGATCGGCACGCTCTCGGGCTCAAGCTTCACGGTGAACCCAACGATCCCTGAGGCTGCGCACCTGCTCAACTGGTTCAACACGGGCGGCAACATGACGCAGACCAAGTCGCTGAGTGCGTCATCGGGAGGATTCGGCGGCGGCGGACTGGGCTCGTTCTCGGAGCGCGCGATGATCAACGACATCAAGGCCAAGCAGCTTGGCTTTGGCCAGAAGCCAGACTACATCACGGTGAAGGGCACGGTCAACTTCATCAAGCACGACACGGGTATCTACTACCAGGCCTGTGTCAAGTGTCAGAAGAAGGTCGTGCCAGACGTGGCCCAGAACTACTCGTGTGAAAAGTGCCAGACGACGTACAAGAACTGCGAGAACCGCTACATCATGTCGGTCGTGATCATGGACCACACGGGCAGCACGTGGACGACGTGCTTTAACGACCAGGGCAAGGTCGTGCTGAACGGCCGCACGGCCGATGAGATCGGCGAGCTGCGAGACTCGAACCCAGCGCTGTTCGAGGCTGCGTTCAAGGAGGCGTTGTTCAAGGAGTATGTGTTCCGATTGCGAGTCAAGGCCGAGAACGTGCAGGAAGAGCTGCGCGTCAAGGCCGGAGTGGTCAACCTGGAGCCGATTAACTACGCGTCGGAAGCCAAGGATCTGCTGCAAGCCATCTCGCAGTACGCGTAAGCGGCAGCTCTAGTGATCCTTTGCTGCCGACGACGAGCTCGCCGTTTATTGCATGCCGTAAGTACTACATAATGAAAGCCCTTTCAAGTACGTTCGCCACGGCCCGCGTGGCTCGTTCGTTTTGTATTTTGAAAACTACTTTGGCTGCACCAACGGGAAGTATTGCAAGTGTGGCCTGTTCGAACCGAATGTACGCCGATCGCAGTTGCACGAGTGGCGGTTGGGAGTTCCGATCACGGTGGTTGGCCCATTGGGAGTGATATTTTGTCTTGAAGGAGAGCATTTGCTCGGTCCACGCAGCTTGCCACGGTGAACTCGCGCCACACTCACCAACCGCAGTCTTGATAGCACTCTCGGCTTCAATCGAGATCCTCCTCAGAAAACGAACAGCCACGATGTCCTCCATCAAGTTCAATACCAAAACGACCACGAAAGTGCCACATGAGTGAGCGGTTTGCAAACAGGTAGTAGTGAACAGCGCGTGGAAGAGATGGATGCCGCACGAGACACTCTCAGCGGAGAGATCGTGGTGGTCGTGGACATGAGAAAGCTGCCATATGTGGTGCTTGGCCCATTGCTTTAACGCGAACAGAGCGGCAGACAGCACGATCTGAACGGAGCTGTCTACCCTGCGGAACGCGAAGCCGTAGGCGCGATGATGCTGAAGCTGAACCCCGTGAGTCTCTCCATGCGGACGTATGCAGGCTTGAGTTCTGGATTTCTATCGAGAAGGCCCTTCATGAAGAGGTAGTGGGTCGCCATCACGATTAGCAAGGCGGGAAGCAGCGGCGTGATGTGGCATAGCGGGACAGGAAAGTTATGGAAGGCCTGGGCCACGCACATCTGCGTTGCGACGTACGGGAGAACCTGCACGAGAGCGAGAGGAAGGAGCCGAGACCATGACTGGCGTAGCTGGGGGATGAACTCTTGGATTTGGATGTTGTTGCCCAGCGCACACAGCCACGCGCGTATGAGCTGCCGCACGTAAAAGCCCGGGTTCTGCGTCCACGGAAGCGTCGGATCTTGTAGCGGAATGAGATCGAGACTCCCGATGGCGATGGCTGTCGGCACCATCGCCAACAAGGCCGATCCCAGTTGGTAAGCGAAGCTAGACTCGGTACTGAGCTGAAACGCGTGGAGCTTTTCGAGGGAATAGAACCCGAGATACTCGGCGTGTGCGTACCCCCACACACGATCACCGACGCGAGTAGCCAGGTTACCGAGACAGAAAGAGTTGGTGGTGGTAGCATCATCTGAGCCCACTGGAACCACAGCATTCTGCCGGGCGAAGAGCATCGTAGTATAACAGCACGATACAGTCCAACTTGTGTGGATGCCGACGGTGGAAAGTCAAAGGAGATGGCGGAGTGAACGATAGCTGATCCACAAATACATCCATAGACAACAGGGAACCACACGATGATATTCCCAGACAACGCCATCATCTGGATCACTTTCGAAGATCCATGAGAGCAAGCGGAAAGCCGACGACGTTGAGGACGTTCATACCTGCGTAGACCAACGCTGAGCCTTGGCAGCAAAATGTCGAAACGCCTTGAAGCCGATTAAGCGCCAGGATGACCGAAATGTCAGCCCTTGGCAAACTGGTCGCACAACGATGATGCTTTGTTAGATCTTCCACAGCCACTCAAAGCGAAACGAGAGGTCGTTGCCCAGGTGTACGAGGTTGAAGTCGACGACTTGTAGATAGTTGATGATGGACCACGTCTGCATGGACCAGCGCTGAGCCTTGATGACAAAAGCGAGTTGGTGCATGCCCGAAGACTGGCCATGGCTTCGAAACAGGCGGCAAAGCGCACTCAAAACGATAAGCTTGATGGCCACCAGCGGTAAAACAGTCATGGCGAGATGGAGAAGCGATTGCGAGTCGAGACCGGCGAGGTCCCGAAGTAGTGCCAGTGGCCGCGTGATTCATCTTCTTGGAGACTGCTGCCTTCCCTGGCAGTGCCGCAGTGGAAACTTACTGGTCCGGCGGGTAGGAATCGGAAATACGCCGACTTCAGTCGAAGGATAGGTGGTCGCGTCGCCCACTCCACTGGTTCGATGGGTGTGGCGTTCTCTTCAAGGCAAGCAGGCGTCTTGACCGCTCAGGGTCCCATGGTGATCTCGCATCACTCACCACCCTGTCGCCAACCCCGTTCTTGGTGGCTGTGTCCACTTTGATGGAGATCTCTTGCAAGTTGCGAAACGCTATAATGTCTTGCGTCAGATTCAGCACCAAGACGATCACTACCGTTCCGGCCGAGCGCGCGCTTTGCAAGCACACAATCGTGAACAGAGCGTGGAAGAGGTGGATGCCGCAAGAGATACTCTCCGCGGAGAGGTCGTGGTTATCAAGGACATGGGAGAGGTCCCACATGCGATGCTTGACCCACTGCTTGACCCGTAGAGTTCGATCGAAAGGATGGCCTGCATGGTGTTGTCGACACGCCTGAAGACGAAGCCATATACACAGTAGAGCAGGATGATGCTGAAAGTGAAACTGGTTATCCGCTCCATGCGATTGTGGGTTGGCTTGAGCTCGGGGTATCTTTTGAAAACATCCTTCATCACCAAAAAGCGAATGGCGATCCCGACCACCAACACGGGGAGCAGAGGTGTGAGACTCGAGAGCGGCACTGGGAAGATGTGGAAAGCCTGGGCGATCCCCATGAGTGATGTGAGGTATGGCAGAACTTGCATGAGAGCCAGTGTAATGAGTCAAGGCCAAGACTGACGAAGCTGCAGAATGAACTCCTGAGTGTGGACGTCGTTTCCGATCGCGCATACCCAGCCGCGGATGAGTTGCCGCACGTAGAACCCTGGGTTCTGCGTCCAGGGTAGTGTCGGATCTTGAAGCGGAACGAGCTCGAGAGCCACCATCACTACCATCGTCGGTAGCGTCGCCACCAGCACCGTCCCCAAGTGAAACGCGACTCGGGTCTCGGCGTCGGCCTGGAACGCGTGGAGCTTCTCGAGTGAGTAGAAGCCGGAGTACTCGGTGTGAGTGTACTCCCATACCCAGTCCCGAAGACGAACGATTCCGCGACGTTGCCTGCAGATGTCAGTACAGTAGACGCAGTGCCTGCTGACGACAGCACGACTGTGTTGAGTCGCAAAAAGACCATTAGGAGCAGTGAATAGCAACTTCAACGTATTCACTAGGGACTCGACGGCAGCAATGTGGAAATGAACCAGAGCTCGTCTTAGAATAGATTCGAACATTCAACTGCTTGGAGTGGCAACACCATGTATGAGCCTTCAACAAGATTGTCGATTGCACAGCCAATCTGGCCATGGACTCCAAATGCAGCGTACGGACGCGGCATCCAACCAGTCAGCCTTTCTGGGGTGACCTCCCGGCGCACCTCAACGGCGAGTGGCAAGCCAACACTTCAATTGGTCAAGTCTAGTTTAGGCTAGCACCCCCTCCCATAGCAAATGCCAACGACGAGCTCTCCGTTTATTGCATGCCGTAAGTACAGTACAACGTGATGAAAGCTCTTTCACCCCCATGCTAGTGTTTCTTGCGTAGCCATTCGAAGGGGAAAGATAAGTCGTTGCCCAGGTGCGCAAGCGGGAAGTCAATGAGCTGCAAGAAGTTCACGATGAGCCATACCTGCATGGACCAACGCTGCACCTGGATGACGAAGGCAAGTTGGTGCATGCCTGAAGGCTGGCCGTTGGCTCGGAAGAGTCGACACAACTGGAACACGACGAGAAGCTTGATTGTCACTATGGGGAAAACACTCAAGCCAAGATGCACGAGCTGTTGTGTATCAAGCCCAGCCAGATTCTCGAAGTAGCGTCGGTTACCAAAGGGCATATACTGCATGGCGCAACAGTATCCGAGGTAGAAGAGCGGCGCGAACACGTCCGCAAAGAGGCGCAGGAGCAGGAGCTCTCGGCAATGCAGCAAGTTGGCGACTGCTTGAGTTTAAGCTGCTTTTTCGTCTTGGATATGGCCGCCTTGCATGGGGGCACCAGCGAGAGGAGCTGCTGGTGTCGCGTATTGGAATCGAAAGTATGACGGTCGTAGTTGCATGATTGGTGCACGAAACACTTGGTCATCTTGCGTGACTGAGTCCGCAGCGAATTTGGTTTTGTACTGAAGAAGGGACCCCGTCCATTCAGAGTGTAGCTGCCAGCCCGCCGAAAGACAAAGCCGTAGATACAGTAGAGCAGGATGAGACTGAAGGTAAACCTCGTCATCTGTTCCATGCGACCGCGAGCAGGCTTGAGATCGGGGTTCCTATCGAGCAAGCCCTTGACGAACAGGTAGCGGATAACAGGCGCAGTCACAGCAACGGGAAACACGGCGGTGACACTGGAGAGCGGCACCGGAAAGACGTGGAAGGCCTGAGCATAACCCACGAGCGCCACGATGTAAGCTGAGATCTGCGCGAGACTGAATGATATGAGGCGTCGCCACGGCTGGTGAAGCTGCGAAATAAGCTCTTGCACTTGGATGTTGTTCATGATGCCACCCATCTGGGTGGCATCATGAATCACACAGACGAGTTGCCGCACGTAGAAACCCGGGTTTTGCGTCCACGGCGGCGTTGGATCTTGCAGCGGAATGTGCTCGATGGCCATGATGACGACGATCGTCGGCAGCGTCGCCAACAGGACACATCCCAGCTGACTTAAGAGTCGGCTCTTGGGGCGAGTTGGAACACGTACAGCTTCTCGCGTGAATAGAGGCCAGAATACTCCGCATGCGTGTACTCCCAGAGTCTGTCTCGAAGACTCGCGAGCCACCCACCCGAGCGAAAACGGCCGCCGGATAGCACCAGGCACCACTGGCACCACGACGTTGAGCCGTGTCATGGGCATTGGCAGAAGCGGTCGCAATCCTCAGTGTGTTCGAGGCTGTAAAAAACAACTGATAGCACATGTGGGTGCAAGAACCCCATCTTGGAATAGATTCCATGACGAATGGCGACTCCGCTCGTCCAATGGATGCTAAATGGCATCCAGAGGGGACGGACGGACGGACGTTACAGAGATTCGCTGTGTCTGACCTTGTCGGTGTTACTTCCACAGCCACTCGAATCATTTCCCATGTGCACGAGCCGAAAGTCAAGAAGCAGCAAGAAGTTGATAATGAACCACGACTGCGCTGGGTCCGGACGACAAATGCGAGTTGGCGCGTCCCCGACGGCTGGCTGTGAGCTCGGAAGAGCCGACGCAACTCACAGAAGACGACGATCTTGATGGCCACGAATAGCAAGATCCGCAAGGCTGGTGGAACGAGGGCGCGAGGGAATCGAAGTACGGTTGCGCCAGTGGCCGTTGGGCAGATACCGCATCACGGAGCAGTTGGAGCGTGGAACGAAGATGTCGATGACGAGTCGCAGAAGCACAAGCTCCCAGTAATACAGGAGAGTGGCCACAGCCCGAGTCGCCGTCTCCGAATCTTGCTTCGTGTGGCCTTGTTTGGGTGAACGAACATGAAGAGCTGTTGGAGCCACGGGTTTGAATCGAAAATGCGCAGACTGCGGTCGCATGGCCGGCGACTGGGAGAGTGTGAGTGCGGCATAGATGTATGAGCTAGCAGACGCGTCGTGCACTCGGCGTCCCATGGCGAGCTCGTGTCTCCTGCAGCGCTGTCTCCTTGTGTACTCTCGACGAGTGCGTCGACGGTAATCGAGATACATCGTGGAGGACGGAATGCCAACACATCTTGGATCAAATTCAGCTCCAAGACAGTCATGAACGCTGCAGTGGAGATTGCGGCTTGCAAACACGTAGTGGTGAACAGTGGGTGGGCGCCACAGCAGATACTCTCGGCAGCCAGGTCGTGGTTGTCGAGAACATGGGACAGCTCCCACATCCGACGCTTGGTCCACTGCTTCACGACAAAGAGTGTGATCGACAGCACCCCTTGCACGGAGCTACTCACGCGCCCGTAGAAGAAGTTGTAGGTGCAATGGATGCTGAAGGTGAACTGAGTGATTTTGACGTTCAATCAATGCTACTTCCGCAGCCACTCGAAGCGGAACGACAGGTCGTTGCCCATGTGCACGAGTGGGAAATCGATGAGCTGTAAAAAGTTCATCACGAGCCTCGACCAGCGCTGAGATTTGACGACAAAGGCGAGTTGGTGCATGCCCGAAGGCTGGCCGTGGGCTCGGAAGAGCTGACACACTTCATACAGAACGATGAGCTTGACGACCACATGCAAGCACACGCTTCCAGCGAGTTGCATGAGCGTTCTTCGGTCGAGACCAGCGAGATTCTCGAAGTAGTGCCAGTGGCTGTTGGACAGATACCGCATCACACAGCAGTACGCGAGATAGAAGATAGGCACGAAGATGTCCACGAACAATCGGATCAGCATGAGCTCTCGGCAGTGCAGCAGATTCGCGACAGCCTGCGTGGCTCGCTCTTGTCGCTGGAAGCCGCCTCTCTGCTGAGTGGGGTGTTTAATATTGGTGTCATCGATGCTAGGCGATGCTTGTCGATACCGGAAGTACGCTGATTCTAGCGTCATGATCGGGCTCCGCTCTTCATCTATGGGGTCCGGATTGCCGCTTTGGGACCTTCGCTGAGCTGTCCATTGCGGCTGGAACGGGCTGCTCGTGATGCCACAGCTCTTGAGCTCCTTTATAATCGCATCGACTTGCTTGGAGATGCGTCGTAAGACTCGATACACCAGCACGTCTTAAGTCAGGTTGAGTACCAGCACGATCACGAGTGTGCCCGCGGAGCGAGCCGTTTGGAGGATCGTTGTGACGTACAGCGCGTGGAAAAGGTGGACGCCACACGATACGCTCTCTGCACACAAGTCATGGTTGTGCGAAGGCTCCAATTTTAGCGTATTCTTCCATCGCGGACACCGCACTGAGCTTGCTCCGAGAATATCTCTAGGGTCCACGCCGCCGTAAACCCTGCACGAAGGAGTCTGAACTATTCACAATGTCCGTCACTGCAAGGGCTGTTGACGGCATGGTGTCCATTTACAAAGCAGGGGAGGGGGAGGTGCTTTCGCATTCTTTCGAGAAGGGTGGTGTTAAAAAACACCAAGTGAAGAGTTGATCGGTGCTCACGCGGCCGTGCTAGTGCATCTTGAGGTCCAGTTGCTGGTGATGAGCAGCCAACATGTAGCAACAAGCGCATCAAAGACACTGAGTCTTGAGAAGTCACCGAGAGGATACGGGGAGCGCGAGATGAGGCGCTTAACCGCCGAAGCCGTAGAGGGTGCGGCCCTGACGCTTGAGCGCGTAGACGACGTCCATGGCCGTCACGGTCTTTCGGCGCGCGTGCTCAGTGTAGGTCACCGAGTCACGGATGACGTTCTCGAGGAACACCTTGAGCACACCGCGGGTCTCCTCGTAGATGAGGCCGGAGATACGCTTGACACCGCCACGACGAGCGAGACGACGGATGGCAGGCTTGGTGATGCCCTGGATGTTGTCGCGAAGTACCTTGCGGTGACGCTTGGCGCCGCCCTTGCCGAGACCCTTACCGCCCTTTCCACGACCAGACATTGTTGTTGGAGTTGCTTTGCTTTGACACTTCGGTAGAAGATTGCAGAATGACTTTGAGTTGAGCTCTTGTTCTGAGTCGCGTAGCTTCCCGCCCAGCGGCGCGTTTCCCTCCAAAACGCCAACACCAACAGAAAAGCTCCAACGAGCCAACCACCGACAAGTCCACAAGAGCTACAAACGCAGCCTTCTGATTGGCTCATTCCTACACAAACAGTTACTCTTCTCTGATTGGCGGATAGACATTTTAAAGGGCTGCTATTGGTGGGATGTTAAATAAAGTGATGTGATTGGATGATGGATCTGAATATTGTTGACACTTGGTGATTTTTTTTGTCTGTGCCGTTGGGCGGGAAAAATGCTGTGCGCTGGTTGGGCGAAGGGCTCTCTGTGTCGTCTGGTGGAAGGCGCCCCTGTGAATATGGCGTCTGGAAACTCATTCTCCAATTTGCCCGCATTCGCAAACCCAAAGAAGCTCAGAAACCATGGCTCGTACCAAGCAGACCGCGCGTAAGTCGACGGGTGGCAAGGCCCCTCGCAAGCAGCTCGCCACCAAGGCCGCCCGTAAGAGCGCGCCTGCCACCGGTGGTGTCAAGAAGCCGCACCGTTACCGTCCGGGTACTGTCGCTCTTCGTGAGATCCGTCGCTACCAGAAGTCGACGGAGCTCCTCATCCGCAAGCTCCCATTCCAGCGTCTCGTGCGTGAGATCGCCCAGGACTTCAAGACCGACCTGCGCTTCCAGGGCTCGGCTGTGCTCGCCCTCCAGGAGGCCGCTGAGGCCTACCTTGTTGGCCTCTTCGAGGACACCAACCTCTGCGCCATCCACGCCAAGCGTGTGACGATCATGCCAAAGGACATCCAGCTGGCCCGTCGCATCCGTGGCGAGCGCTCGTAAATTGCCTGATCAGAGCAAACGTTTGCTACTTCGGTGGCGCGTGCGTGATGACTAGCAGTCGCAACTACTCGGTCTGACTCCCTCCGGGGGGCAGCCAACTTCACTTGGTGTTTTTTAACACCACCCTTCTCACAAGAAAATGTACACTACTCGATCTGTAGCATAGCGATTTCAATCACTGATCGATCTCTCTGTTGTACTACTCCAGATATACCTGGAGTTGCCTCGCTCCCATAGCGCCAAATGCACCAGAGAGGAACTATATTATCGTTAGTCCTAGCTCGCCCTTCCCCACATGGAAGTAATGTGGTTGTGAACATGACGCTTGATTCTAATCTCTCCCAATATCTAAGCCTCCAGTCTTGCTGACGATTCGAACTTGGTACCACACGACGAGCATCTACTTATTCAAACGCATGTGAGCCTGTTGGTCAAACCAATCAAGAGAAAAGCGAACGTACGGGAAGTCGTCGTCCGACGCGACGGCCGTCTGCAGGCAGTAGTAGCAGTAGACGTGTTGGCAGGACGTGATGTATGGCGTCTGGGGAGGAGAAATGCCGCAGAGACTGCACTGAGCGTCGCGAAGGGAGCCGCTTGAGCCTGAAGGCGACGTGCCCAACGACGCCGTCGCGCGCATGCGACTCCATGTGAGGAAGGGAAGGATAAAGCTGCCGAATTCCTAAAAGCAGACAAGGAACCACACTGTGAGCAGGTAACATAACCAGAGTTCGCCTGCGTTGTGAGAGGCACGCACCATGAATCCATCCCAGAGAAGGTGGCGCGTCATGTACTCAAAGTTGATGATGCGAGGTGCCGCAGTAGGCACGATACTTCGCAGTTGTAGTCCAAGCAGGCGTTCTGGAAGCGAGCGGTAGGCACCGTTCTTCAGAAACAAGAGCAGGTTTGCAAGCTGGCAGGCGATCACTGCTGTCTCAAATCGCTTCATCCACGCCAGTAGACGAGATCGTCGACTCTGAAGGAAACACACAGCGCTGTGAGTCGTCACAAGTCATTCGCTCTGTGTAGGGATTCGTCACGTACCTCAGCAGGCGAGTCGGAATCGGCATTGTCGTTCCCGGCATTCCATCGAGCTAGCGTCAGATACCGGAACACGCGCTTCCACGCGTACGGAAGACCGATAGACAGAAGGAACAGCGCGCTAATCTTCTTCCGCGTCAACGCCTCTGGTGGATACTGCACGTTCTCCAGCTTCATGCCAGGCGTAGGCTATAGACGCGTAGAACTACGTCAGACAAACCAACCTATTGGATCATTCCACACAAGCATCCACACGAACTCACTCGTCTCATGCCCGTCGAGAACGCAAACAAGAACGCGCCCAGCAGCGCGTCGATCTCTGGCTTGATGCCCTCCACGACGCCGGGCTCAAAGAGGCTGAACATGCTGCGGAACGGCACCTTGAGCAGCCCCATGATCTCGCCATCCAAGATCTGCGCGTCCCATTTGTTCACGCGCTGGCCCTGGCTCACGTCTCGCAGCAGCGCATAGTTGACTCGCGTGGTCGGCTGCGACCGCAGCGTCGCATCCAGCGCGCTCTCGCGTAGCGCCGCAGCCGCGGCTTCTGCGTGAGGCTGTGTCATCTTGACTGCGGAGCTTCACGTTGGCGAGTTGCCATCAGCAGTCAGGTAAACAATGTACTGTCACTTTATAAATAGTACCTCCGGGTGACTATCCTTCTTCAACCTGCTGCGGCTCACGAGCAGCTCAAGCACGGACACTGATCGACGTAAAGACGTCTCCAGCTCCACGAAAGAATCGACGCACCTAGCACCGTACTCACCAGTTATGCTTATCGGCGTCCACGTGTCCTTCGTGCATGTAGGCGCTGGCACGTGCCCACTCAACGAACCGGCCCGAAGCTCTTGGCCGTGGAGGTTGGATGCACTTGAAATCATCGCGTCATTCTTGCGAGAGCCATGTGAATGATGGTGCACTACCGTCGCCGCGTGGCATGCATGGCGTCCATGGGCTTCGTGGCTCTCCATCGCCATGAGAAATCTCGAGGGCATGGTCTGTACCCATGTTGCTGCCTCCGTCCACGTGGAAGTTGTCGTCGGAGTGTTGCGTTGGAGCAACATTCTAGAACCCAGCCAGAATGTCGCACGAATGTCGTCCCAACGCGCCAATGACAAGCACGGCAACATCCACAGCCGCCACTCCACGTATCCATTCGACAAAGCGCCACACCAGACGGACGACGGCCGACGGAGATGAAGATGATCACGAGCAACGCGCGCAACACCACGACGGGCCACCTGAGACGATGGGGCATGTGGCTGCTGCTCATCGTGGTCGCAGTGCTGGTGCTGGCACTGCACACGGCGAACGCGCAAGAGCAACAAGCGACTGGCGAGGTGGCCGACGCCACGCTAGAGAAGGAGCTGCTCACGAAGGAGCCCATTCCAGAGTTCGTGCCGACCCACGAGTGGCAGGACATTCTACCTGGCCAGGGGATCCCGCCGGTGAGTGGATGCGGCTGCGTTGTGATTGGATAGGGGAGGGTAGAAGCTGAGTGTTTATGGATGGATTGCAGGGACTGCATGTGCGATTGAACCTGGCAACTGGCAAGCGCGAGGCGAAGATCATCAGCAAAGAGGAGGAGGAGGATAGTGTTGGGATTGCCGGTGGCGAGCAGGAGGGAGATGCTCAGGCGGACGTGAAGAGTGAGGAAGAGAGTGTCACGGTGGCGACGGATATCACGGGTGAGATCAAGGCGGCGACTGTGACGGCGCCATCATCTGGTGTTGAATCCCACGCGCTTGCAATTGTGGATTCCGAGGAGGCGAATGATGGTGAAGAAGAGGCACTGAAGGTGGAAGAAGAGCTACCTAATGATGACTCGGTGGGGTCGGTGGAGTCGCTGGACGAGGCGCCGCCTGCGAAGAGCGAGCCGAACTGGAACCACGAAAAGATCTACGAAGTCCTCCAGGCGCTGCCAACGCCACCGACCGTGGACGGCATGGATATCTACGAAGCCCGTGCTCGCCTCGCTGAGCCGGAGTTCCGTCGCCAGATGATCAAGCTGTGGAAGAAGCGCCAGGAAGAGCTCAAGGAGGCCATCGACACGATGCAGGACGATGCCAAGTACGTCGCGAAGCTATTGGATCAGCTCCGTGAAGCCGACAAGAACGGAGACACTGAAGGCCAACTGCGCGTGCTTGAGGTTCTGGAGTGGGAGGTCCAGGACCTCGACAAGACCCACGTCTTCAACTTTATCGGCGGCTTCAGCGTGATCTCGGACTACTTGAACTCGACGAACTTGCCAGTGCGAGCCAGCGCGTCGTGGCTGGTGGGCACGGCTGTGAAGAACTACAAGGATGGTCAAGACTGGGCGATCAACGCCGGAGTGATCCCCAAACTGGTCGAATCACTCGAGCTTCCACTGACGGCGGTCAATGCGGACCGTGCCAGTCAGATCCACGAGGTCAAGAAGAAGGCACTGTATGCGCTCTCGTCGCTGGTTCGCTTTAACCCACGAGGCCAGCGTCTTCTGCTCTCCCTTCACGGACCAAACACGCTGTCGCAGCTGCTAGATGGCAAGCATCCGCTCGGCATTCAGCTCAAGTCGGTGCTCTTCATTCACGATCTGTTCCAAGAAGGGGTCAAGGCTACGCCTCTGAACGACGATGAAGCCGCTCTACAGCAGCTGCACGACGCCTTCCGATCCAGCGAATGGTGTGTGCACACCGCCAAGTTCATCGCAGCATACGTACGTACTAGGTCATTGTTGAGTGTGGTTTCCCTCCGAAGCTAAAGTGTTGTTTGCTTTTTAGGCACCAAAGCTAGAGCGCCACCAAGTCATAGAGACCATCCAAGCCATGCACGCGCAGCTTCCTGCCTGCAAGAACGACTTTGCGGCCGTGAATGCGAAGGCGACGATCCATTCGATCCAGTCCGGTTGGCAGGCAGACTCTTCACTCGATGAAGACGACCGAGAAGACCTCGTGGCTGTCAGCAGCGCAATTCTGACTGAACTGTGAGCAGTCGTAGATCGTCTGAAAGCATCGAATACGTCGGATACATTCACGATGATGATTGATATAAATATGGAGCTGATTCAAAACATGGCAAACCCCCAGACTTCGACGTGGGCGATCTCAAACTCGGGTTCCGACGTCAACGGCCGGTTTCCAAACGTCTCGGAGACACTTGTCGAGCCCCCCGAGAGGTCCGAGTTCATGAACCAGGCGAAGCCGCCACCGCCGCCCATGGCGATCGAGTTGTCGTTGCTGTACATGAACATTGTGTTGGAGCGTTTCCAGCTGAAGACCTCAAAGTTCGGCACGGTCGTGAACACAAACGACTCGCCACTTCCGTAGTACGAGAGCGAGTTTGCCCATGGCGCCGGTACGAAGCCTCCGAACACTTCGCCCTGGCAGGTCTCCACGACGATCAGCGTTGCTCGCTCACCGCGAGTCTTGCGCATGAGTGTATGGAGACTCGAGCCGTGCTGGGAGAGACTGTACAGCAGCTTCCAGTCGTAGCCACGCAGTCGCATGGGCAAGAACGCCTCAATCTTTGGTACAAGCTTGGGGCCTTGTCGTACATCAGACAGCACGTCCGTCTCCTTGGCGCCGATCAGCTTTGGCAGCGCGTACACGTCGTCCTGTTCTTCTTGGTTCGTTGGCAGACGCTCCGAGTACGAACGCATCTTGAGACGCGGTGCGTGCGTGCTCTTGGTGGCCTGTGAGTTGCGGCTCTTGGCTTGGAGCTGCTGCTCTTTCATGTTGTTTGGACTGCTGTCGAAGCCGAAGGTGCCGAATAGCGCACTGAAGAAGCCCGACAGCGGCTGCTGCTCTTGGATCACATCCAGCGTGCCTCGACTCTTGGCTCTGTCACACATGCGTCGTCAGTCATTTCGTAAAACGGTTAATTTGGGATCGTGCACAAGCACGAAAGCCAAAACCACTCACTTTTGCGGCGACGCAGCCGGCCGCTCGTCGTCCACGACGGGCTCTTCTTCGGTTTGGTTCGATGCGATCTCGGCTCTAGCCCGCGGCTCGGCCTCCTTGCCCGTCATCTCTCGCTGGCGCTGCAGTTGGTCGGCAAACGCCTTGGCTCCTGGTAGCTCCGGCATGCTCTGGCTGCGCTTCTTGCGGTGCAGCACGAGCTTCTGGCCGGTGAACACGGTGCCATCCCACAGGTTGTTCATTGCGCGCACCTGCGCTTCCTTCATGCCATGACTGATAACGACCACATACGAGTCAGACCTCCACACAACAACACAGGCCCGTTGATACCAATAAAGACCAGCCACTCACCGCAAGGCGATGCCAGCGAGCGTGTCGCCGGGCTGCACCACGTACTCCTGCTGCGGGCGCCTCAGCTTGGCGTCCTTAAAGTCCAGCGGCTCGAAGATCTTGATCATCTCTCTGCGTCTCTCGTTGCAAACTGAACTGCAGACCTGCACGCTGCCACCACTGCGACCGCTCGCGTTCCGGCGTTCTCAGGGGCGAATGATGGGCGCGTTTCTGCGGAATGAATGAGCGAGGGCAGTCACGGCGAGTGAGGATGCGCGGCGTGCTTGTTGGCCCGTGCAATGAGGAGCTCCTGCTTGTTTCTGTGCATCTGCTGAACCTTCGATATTGAATACAGCTGCACGGTGGACCAGTTAACTTAGGGGAACCCTACATTGAGTGGGTGCATATCACCTGCTATAGCCGATAGAGTGATGTAAGGTAATCTTTCGATGATTTTATCGTGGAAGAGGTATGACAGCAAGTGCAACCTGGGACAGACCAGCAGAACGCACGGTCTGGAGAAGCGCACCTGCCATGGTGAGTCCGTAGCAGGCTCGCATTACGGGTCCATAACGTTCATGGCCGTTGGAGATACTAGGATGCCTCGATCGCCATGGTTCCAACGATTCCAAAACCGTGGGTATTGGTGCTGGACGACTGAGGGATAGCCCTTGGTGGGGTGAGTGGGTCTGAGACCTCAAGTGCTTGTGTACTCACAACGCAAGTGCATCTAGATGTGGAAGGACAATGCGATACATGACGACAACCCGATTGCGCATTTCACGCAGAGGTGCGGCTCTCACTGGGCAGTGTGGGCTGAATGGAGTCGCAGGTGAGGGTATCCTTGACCCCTCGCGCGGATGGCTCAACCGTGATCGCCCACGTCGCTCCACAGCCAGTGCTTGAACGCAGGTGCTTCCACATTAATCTGGGTCGGATGCGAAGTGGCTGACGCACGGACTTCATGTGCAGGTGCGTGTGGCGGACGGACGATGAGGACGAAACTCTTCAACGTGAGACCTACTGGATTAGTCAGATGGGTCCTGTCACCCTGTGTCATTAAAACGCGGTATATGGTAATAGTGACATGGTTGACACGCATTTTTCGGCGGAAAATGCTGCCGACACCAGCGAGCAAGGCGGCACCTGTGCCTCTGGGCGTCCTGCGAGGCCACAGCGCGCCTGTGAATGCAGTCTGCGCCGTGACGCAGGCTTCTGTCGCATCTGGTAGTGCTGATGGTATCGTGAAACTGTGGGATCTGCGGTCACGCCGCGAGAAAATCAGCATAGCTGCTCACTCCAAGGCTGGCGTTCTCCACGTCACGCGACTGGACGAGCGGCGCATGATCACGCACGGACGCGATGGGATGATCAAGATGTGGGACGTGGACTCCTTCAACGCGCAGAGCAAGCCGCTGTTCGAGTGGTACTGCGGCTCGTTCACGTTCACCAAAGTCGCGGCGATGCGATGGCGAGACGCTCACACGGCCAACGAGTTTTCCGACCTGATCATCAGCCCCAGCGCCGAAGAGAAGGATGTGCGGTTGCATATCCTCCTGTTGCTCGGCTATTGAATGGTACTGACGTAGATTCATGTCGGTTGTGTGCAGGTCCTCGTGTACGATCCGCGTATGAATAACGCGACGCCGGCCATGTTCATCCATGCCTCTGAAGCCGACAAGAAGCGAGGTGAGATGACGAGGTCCGAGCCATTTCCATCGCTTGGAAGAGTGAGCTGACGAGCAATTGATTGTGTCGTGTCGAGTAGGCATGTGTATGGCTCTGAGCTTGTTCACGAGCCAGCCCGAGTCCTCGGACAGTGGCGCTAGTCCGCAGCCGTACATCGCTGCTGGTTGGGAAGGTGGCCAGTTCACGCTGCTCGACTTGCGCACAGGAGGCAAAGTGGCCAGTGAAGTCCAAGTCGCCACCGGCACGAATCCATGTGAGTCTCCTCTGCATCCAGCTCACAGCCAGCTCTTCGTCTCATTCTGTGGTGCTTGTATGGCTCAGTGCTGGCGTTCGACATCTCCAGAGACGGTACCACTGCAATCTGTGGCTCGTCCTCTGACGAGCTCAGTGCTGTGACGATCGATTACTCGACGCTGACGATGACGACGTTGCCTTTCTTCAATGTCAACCACGGGGGCATCAGCTGCGTCCGTATGCGGGACGACCAGCGCGTCTTCGCCACCGCAGGATGGGACCACAGGTGAGGGAGCGTCGTGATCCAATGACGGCAGTAGCGTTGGAACTTACTGGCTTTATAGGGCACGAGTCTTCCACAATCGCAAGCTCAAGCCACTGGCGATTCTCAAGTACCACACCGAAAGCGTCTTCTGCGTCGACTTCACACTGGACAACAACTACATGCTGACGGCGTCGAAAGATCACAAGATCGTCCTGTGGTCCATCTATTCACCGACTCCCGAGACGTCCCAGCTCGCTCTGAAGCGTGGACACTGACGCAAGTCATGATACATGGTGTCGTAAATAAAAAATTGCATGTGTTTCATAGATAGAAGTACTGGAAGGTATAGCTAAATAGGCGGTGGAGCCAGCCCAGCGTGAAAGCAACGCAGCTCTCGCAGTCTAGGCGGCTGTGAACTCGACCGAGTTCTTGAGGTTGTCGTTGTAGTAGACGAAGTGGTGGAAGCGGAAGTACGTGATGATCTCGGCCAGGCCGACGTCCCGCTGCGCGTGGCACTCGCGGCCACGGTGGCCGTACTGCTGGCAAACGCGGCAGCGGTGCTCGCCCGTGCAGTGGTTATCGTGGCCGCAGAGCAGGCACGGCTTGGTGCGATTCGGGCAGTCACTGCCACGGTGCGAGCCTCGCTCAATGCAGTACCGGCAGCGGTGCTGCTCCGTCGAGTGGGACGTGCCAGAGCAGAACTCGCACTTGTGATCAGTGTGGGCGACGTTGGACTTGACCGCACGCTCAAAAATACGATCGATAGACTTGGTCACGGGAAGCAGCGAGAATGACGAGGCGGAGCGACGGCCCACACCCATGCCCTTGTCCTTGAGGAAGATCTTGACCGCAGCATCCACGTAGCCCTCTGCCGTCGGAGGGAACGCGTGGACAGTGTCCGAAGGATGCATCACGATCAGCACCTGCTCTGGCTGGTACAGCACGCGCATGCGCGACGCAAAGCCGATATCACCGACGCGAGGCGAGCCAAAGCCCACGAAGTTGACCTTGCTGGTGTCGAAGCCCTCCATGCGGGCACGGTCTCCGATGTAGAGCATGAGTAACTGGCCGAGCATGCCACCCATGCTGTATCCCGTGATGTGGATCGCTGCGCCGCGCGCCACGTACTCCATGATCGCATCGAGAATGCCTTGGTCGATCATGTCGTCCATGTACGCCTTGATCGTCTTGTGGACTCGCACTTTGCGTGCTTTGCTGAGGCGAACAGGAGATTCCGAGTCGGATTCGTCACTGCCACGGCGACGACGACGCGAGTGGTGGGAGTGAGCGGACGCGGGCACTTGGTCCAGGATCAGCGAGTCGAAGTGCTGCAGCCGTGGCTTCTGCATGAGCTTCTCTAGCGGCTCGATCTCGGTGGCTTCCACGAGGCCACGGTTCAGACCCATGGCCAGCATGTTCTGGAGACTCTGACGGATGCGAGTCTGCTCACCGTCACTCCACGCCGAGCCGATCTTGCTCCACATGTACTGCAGCAGTGCTGACGCTGGTGAGTAGTTGCCAGAGATGGTCGAGGCCACAACGTTCAGCGTCGACGCCAGCGACACGTTCATGATCTCGTCGCGCACGTCGATGAGCTCCTTCTCGGCCCAGCCGGACCAGAAATCACCCCACAGGTCTCGGATCGTCTCCGGGTTTCCCGCCGGACTGAACGCCACGACGACGTCCAGCCCGGTCTGGCCCGACTTGTGCTCGATCTTGCTTTCCCAAAGATGCGCGCGTGCGCAGTGGGACTTGTTCTGGTAGATCTCCTTGAGCTCATACACGGGCGCCTTGCCGCCGGCAAAGCGCTTGTCGGCACAGATCTTGACGCCCTTGCCAAACTTGACGTTCTTGTTGCCCTCGGCGTCTTCGTTAATGAGATCACGCTCCTTGAGCATCGAAAACTTGGCCGACAGCAGCAGAAGCTGCTTGCCCTTCTCCAGAATCTCTCGCGTGCGACGGAAGTTGCGGTGCATCTCGGCGATTGACGAGGCGAACGCGTCGTTGATATCCTCGTCTTCCGGACAGCTCACGATGGCATCTTCTTGCTCCGACACGAGCAAGATCTGGTGCGGGTGCTGCTTACGGTTCGTACCGGCGACCACGTCGACGCCCCACTTCTCCAGATCTTCATGGGCCCGCTCCACCATTTCATCGTCGTGCAGGTGGTGCTTGAACGTGACGAGGAAGGCCTTCGGGCACCAGTCCTTGCGGATCTTGCGGATGAGGTTGGGCACTTGCACGAAGTTGACTGAGAACTCGCCGTTGCGGCGACTGCTGGGCGGCGAGCCCGTCGACGACTTGGTGTTATCTTGGATGGGTAGGTAAAAGTCCATCACGCTCGCCGCGAGGATCACAATGGCGCGCGTCTTGGCGACGTGCACAGCCTTGGTCGTGAGCCGCAGAAGCTGCAGATACTGCTGCACGGTCGTGAAGCTGATGTTGAAAAGACGGTCTTTCGCGTCGCGGTGCAGCGACACAATGTTCTCGAACCGCGTCTTCTGCGCGCGGTCGACGCCGTCGATCACCATCTCGTCATTACGCACGTGCAGCATGTCCATGAACGCGCCGTTCTGGATGTACTTTTGGAAATGCCGCGTGAACGGCTGCAGCGAGTCTTCGCGGTGTACGAAGATGACTGCATATCCGAGATGCAGCAGATACTCCGCACACGCAGGGCCTTGATACTCTTGCACTTGCGAGGACTGGTCCACGAATGTCTCGTCCGTCGGGTCCAGCGGCACGATCGTCGCGCCAGACGTCACAAGCGCGATGCCGCGGCGCTTGTTCGGGCCCTTGAGCTGGGTCTGGATGAACGCGTGCAGCTCCGTTTCGATCTTGGGCAGTTGCCAGCGCTCTTCCTGGCGCGTCTTCTTGAAGAAATCGTCCACAAACGCATCCGAGTCCGAGGCGACACTGCCGCCGCCAATGCGCTGGATCAGCGTACCCCACAGCGCCATAGTCTAGCTCCTGCTTCGTAGATGGCCGTTGCGGATGTGAATGGGAGGCGAGTGACGTCGGCGACTGGTCGCGAGCGGGTCGGATTGGAAATGACGCACTGTGGTGATGCCGGTGCGCTGGCAGCTCCGAGGACGGAGAGAGGAGGAAGGAGGGGAGGTGTCGACGTCGACGTCGCCCTCGAATATGGAATTGTTCCACGGAATCTGGTGCTTCACGCACGAGGCCGATGGGCAAATGACCGAGGGATCCAGTCAGTCGATGAATGAATGGGAGCGATGCGCATCCATCCACGCGCGGGCGATGGAAAGAAGCGCTCGAATGACGATTGCCTCGTCGCTTTCGGGCTTGTGCTTCCAAAAATACGGAGCTCCTCGTTTTCACTGGCATTTTGTAAGAAGGAGGGTGCTAAGTTCGCACCCGGCGCGTCACCCACCGAGTTAAAATGCCTACGAGAGTGATGGTCTCTAGCACGTGACAGTCTGTCGTCCAGACGAGCCACTTGGTTCGATTTGATGGTCGGGAAGAGCCCCAAAGCCCTAGTGGAAGGTTCGAATGTGGCTCTTGGTCACCACGAGCTTCGTCAACACCACGGAGAGGGCTTAGAGCTCCTTTTTGAGTCGCACAAAAGGTCCTGAAACGTTGTCCATTTTTGGCCTATTGTAATTTTTCATCCTTTTTGCACTTTCTCTGCAATTTTTCGTCCTCTGCATCCTAAACCGGATGGTATATTGCGGGAAATATACCGAATAGTCCATCAAAGGATGTAATTTATATGGGTTCTGGGAAGTTTACAGTCACCGGATGAAATAAACCGTATCTTACGCAAAGGACGTCACAGGACATCGTATTTTTCACGAAAGGACGAAAAGGACAAAAGAGGACGATGTTCCGAGAGGATATTCGAAATCTATCTTAAAATACTACGCGTGAGGAACACGACTCACATTTACAGACTGTGATTCACACACCTGTTGCGCAAACATTGCACCCTGCGCGCGAACTTAGGAACCCCTCGAACTGCTGGGAGAGTTCAAATCCGTCAACGCTCGTCCTTCTCGTCATTTTTCTCCTACTTCATAGGCGTACTTCTAGTTGCTGCTCGCCCACCATCACCTTCCCCTCGTGCTCACTAGGCCGCGTCAATGACATATCTTTGGGGCTAAACGTTCATGTATATTTGCTTTGAGTTATCTATCTGTGATCTGTCTTGCATCTTTGTTATCTCGCTCACTCACTCACTCACTTTGTTCTCCAGCTTCCACGCATATGTCGCAACGACGTGTGAAGCACAACTCGTCCCCATAATCGGCAGTGATCTCCTCGCCAGCTTCAATCACGCGCACCGTTGTCGCGACGACAGTCCGTTGGCGGCCGTTGGCCATTTCGTAAAACGCTGTGCAAGGCATGCAACTGTGATTCAAAAACCTCATGAGCGAGCCGGCAAGCAGTACGTTCACACAAACCTCTGCCGGTCCCACGCGTCGTGGTCTCGGTGGAAATGGAGTCGGAATCCTTCGTTGTCCGAACGCTGGCGCCGCTCTCCTGTCTCAAGAGAGAGCTCGCCAAAGTACTCCCCGCGAGTGACTCCTGCCTCGATGCGCTCCGTAGCTTCAATTGTGAAGGTCTCCGTTCCAACAACCTTCATCAGACGAATAGCGCTCGACTCCCGCTTGCCGTTTCCGCAGTTGCCACTGAAGGGACAGCAGTAGACGTCGCAGAAGATCCCATCGCGAGCGTTCTGGCACGATTAGTAGCGGCAGTCTCCTACACGGAACAGGTCGCAGCTGCGCATTCCTTTCGGCTTGATGCTCGGGAATCGTATGCTGGTGGGGTTGTAGTTGCGGCGAGACGAGGGATCAACGGTGGCCACTCGGCTGGGGTAAGCTGCCCATCCGAGTGTGTCTTCGGATCATCCATCGCAGTGTGGAGGGAGCGGTGGGTGGCTTCATCTGTCGAGCTGGCGAGCGAGCGGCGCGCTCGCGGGTACGTTGGGCTTGGTTGGCGTTCGGTAATGCGCCCCTGTGGCTGCTCACCGTGGTCTTCAGCAATCGCTGCCGATCGTGGTGGTCACGCTGCCACACGAGCGCCATGAAGGTATCGAGCATAGGCTGAAGCCGCACTTGTGTGGCGTGTTGCTGGGCTGGAACCTGACGACGCAACTGATCTTTCCGCGTCTTCTTCGTTGGTTGCGTGTAGTCCGAGTCCGAGTCGGGATCAAGCGTGGACTGCGTTGACGGTGCGCGCGATGCCGCGCGTGCTGACGCCTGGGTTGCCGCGTGAGTTGTGAACCGTGTGCGAGCCGACGGAGCCGACGAAGCTTGGTTTGTCGTCAGCGGACTGGTCGTGGTGCTGCACTGTGCAGACTGGCTGGCTTTCGTAGCGGTATCACGACTGAGTGTGGAGGGCTTCGATGCGGCCGACACAACGTCCGAGTCGGAGCTCCTTCTGGATGGTGCAGTAGCGTGCTGTGCTCTGGCCTCGTCATCGGGGAAGAGCTTACGGGCCACATTGTCAGGTGCGTCATCGTGGAAGAGCTTACGGACCACATCGTCAGGTGCGTTGACCTTCGGTGGGGAATTTCATGGGAGTTGGGCACACAGAGCACTCGCCGCTGGTCACGCTTGAGCCAGGTGTTCAGCAATGGGTAGCACCACGAAGCCCACGCTTCCTCCAGACCTTCATCATACTTCTCCTTGCCCAAGGGGTCGTATGCGTACGCCGTGGCGACTTGTTTCTTCCAGTCGAACTCGACGCAGATGATGCACCAGTGTTCTTTGACGAAGTTGACCGGGAACACTACCAATCGCTGGAGTGTGAGAAATGCCGGTGGCGCAACCGGATGCTTCCTTGTGAGCGAGTCGATGACCGTGACATCGGCGTACTCGCTCGCCAGCAGGTGGAGAGCGAAGTTCACGATGGTGTCGTTGAGCCACCCATTGTCACGCAGGCGTCCGAGGACCTCCGGCAAAGGGACACACGGAGTTCTGCTTAGTGGAACGTCGCCGGCTGCAGGCGTGATTACCTTCGTTTGGATGAGCACCGACGCTTTCTGGAATTGATGGTGCAGGCTGTGGTTCGGTTGGCGTAGGCGTGTCGAATCCGGTTGGCGCAGGCGTGTCGAATCCGGTTGGCGCAGGCGTGTCGAGCATCAGCTGTACGAGACATGACCGCGGCAGCGAGTGAAGCTGTGAACTCAGTGAGGATAGCCTCCAGCTTCTCCGAGAACGCCCAAAAGCGCGGAGTACTAAGCTCCATCATGGGCAACATCACACGCTCCAGCTGACCTCTGATGTGATTGCGCTTCTGCAGTGCGTCGAGGACGAGCGCCTCACTACTCTCGTTGGGGTGAAGTCGAACGTGAGAAATGGCTTTCGGTCGAAGCTGCATCATCGTCTTCAACTCTTTCCGCCTTGCACTGCTTGTGATTGGCGGGCAGTCTTGGTGTATGTCGACTCCGGGCACAGGCACGCGTACAGTAGCGAGATGGTCGATCGTGGTTACCAGTTCATCGACGAGGGTGGCTGCGACGCCCCATTTTCCACCGGGACGATAGGGCTGAGACTGGGAACTCAGGCAGACTTTGGGGCTTGAGGCCAACGAAGAACTGGTGTCGGCAAGGAAGCCCATGCATCGTGGCAAAGTGACACGCACACGACCACTTGGATGTGGCTGGACACGAGACCTTGTACTCGACGCCTGGATGCGTGACCAAAGACACCGTGAAAGCTGGACTGTCATCGGCGATGCTCTTCGCGACGCCCCCTTGGTACCAATCCGGGTGAGATGAGTACTTCTCCCATTGGCGACGCACCAGAGTCACTCTCGACGAACTCAAACAGCGAAGAAGCGCGTGGACAAACTTGTTGATACCTTGTAGAACCCGTGTCTTGCCTTGGGACTCGATAATCTCGTCGCGTTCACGGCTTAGGACGGCTCGTCCGCGCATCATGATGGCTTGATCACACAAGTCGATTCGTCGCCTCTGCCGAAGGCCCGCCTTTGAGATGCTTTCAATGCGATTCAAGACGGTTAGACGTCGTGTTTCCGGCTGAAAAAACTGTTCCGCGCTTGTAGTTGGTCCACTGCCCCTTCATCGAGTACCATCGACGCTTCATGTAGGCGTGGAATGGTGTGTGTCTCTCCTTGTTCAGGACCCTGCGGAGCAGCCCCTTGCGGCGTCGGAACTCATTTTTTGACGGTGCGTAGACCATAGAGCGCAGGATCTTCAGAGTTGGCTTGCGGTCGACGCGTTCGATGTTGTAGTCGGTGTTGCTCATACAGCCCTTGAACCATTTGACAACGTGGAACTGGCAGAGAACGACGGCTGAGCGAGGGAAGACAGCACGGATCCTTGTCGATGACGAAGGATCGTACCTTTTCCACAGCGCCTGGGTTGTTCTTGACAAAGTGTTCTAGGACAGAAGTGAGAGTGGTCGTTCCTAGAGAGAGGCACAGAAAGTCGAGGACTGGCACGCCCTTTCCGGTTGCGGATGTCGCGAGAAGTGATCGTAAACATGCATTCGACGTTTCAGACCCTCAGACCGAAAGCACAGCTTTGGCATCTACAGCCACGTACCCAAATGATAGCCCAGGTTGTTAGTATTGTGTGTCCAATCTAGGACACATCGCTCACTCTATCTACAACACTCACCTCGTTTTCGATCACAACCCGCCATTTCTTCGAAGCATACTTAGCTCTAGCCGTGATACGCGCTTCACATTCGGTGTACCGCTTCAAAGCGTGGAACCTTTCTCCCTTCGCGCGTGGTGTCTGGTGCACCTGATGCACGCACTCATACACGCCGTTGAAGTACGTCATTGAGGGCGGGAGGGGTTCGATGCTGGACGCCTCTCCTTTGTCTTCCTTCTTGACCGCGGGCGCGCCAACGCTGGACTCCTCGCCTGTTCCTTCCGTATCGACTGCAGTGCCGTCGAGCCTTGGCTGTATCTTCTTCTTTCTGTCGCCCTTTTGTGCCGTTTTCTTCTCTTCCCTCTTCTTTTTGGCGTCCACTTTGGCTGCCAGCTTTGCCAGCTCACTGCGACCAACAGAAACGATCCGGTCAGATCCGTACTCAAGTTCAGTGCCAAGTGTTTTCTCGTACTTATTGCGAAAGTCCCTCGTGGTAGACTGCCGCACGCGGTGCGCCACGTTTTGCATGGCACAATACTCCTGAAAGTGCTCGAGGGGTTCTTCGTGGGTGTCGAAGGCAGCACTGCGGAACGTGCTGAAGTGTGGCAGCACTACCTCATTTCCGCTTCTCTTGGCTGCCTCCGCACCTTGAACGAGCTCGTCGCGCTTGGGTTTTGCTTTCTTGTTGCGTTTCTTGTACTGCTGTGGCTGGTTCGTGTCGCTGTGGACGGACTGTAAATGCACAAATCAGTGTGGGTGCAGGCTCTCCTTGCATTCCCGCATATGCATTGAACGATCCATCGTCAGAGCCCTCTGATGCGTACTCAGGAGGCACGTACTCGGGAAGGCCTGCTTCTCGACGCAGACGCTGCTTGATTTTCCATGCGCCACGGAGCGTAGCGGGTGGCGGAGGCATGCCGTGCCTGTCAAACTCTGAGCGATCCCTTTTTTCGAACAAATGCGTGTGCGTGTCAAAAGCTGAATGGGCATGGCGTCCGTCGCCCTTTTCGAACTATTCGGAAGACGTCCTCCTTTGTCATCCTATTTGGAAAACCGCCAGTGGTACCTCCTAAAACCGTGATACCCGAATGCGCTCACTTCCTCTAAAACCGGTCTCAAAAATGCGACCTCAACAGGAAGCTTTCGTTGAAAACTATCGTGAAGTTTACCCGGTAAATTTCAACAGGCGGTTGGACCTTTTGTGTGAATGAAAAAGGAGCTCTAAGCGCTCTCCAACACCACGCCGTGGAGATGTGTACCGGTACGTATGTAGAGTTGGTGGTCCGGTGGCATTCGTCGCTTTGTCAAACTGGTCCACACAATCGACCACCGACCACAGTGTACACTGGGGAACATGTGATGGGAGTGTGATCTCTCGCCAAGTCGGTGCTTGGGTCGCGTGATGGTGACGATGCCACACCCAAGTCGCCCTTCGACCACCCGACTCTTTGTCTTACAGCACTGACGTGGCGACGATGGACGGAAGGCGCTTTCGATGGCGTGCGTCGTGGGAAAGAGATCACGACCCGGGCACCAGACTGTGACGCAGCGACGTCACTGCCACGTACTATCCAATCAGCACGAAGATAGGGCCTGACGCGTCATGTGCGAACTTTGTGATCCACAATTCGAACCTAGTGGACCACTCTATTAGTCACTATCTTACCATAGTCACTCTTCTGAGAGCTTACCTTCGTGCGACCTCCTGACGGTTGCAGCTCCGCTTCGCGCGACCTGGGCATGTGAAGTTGACTCACGCCCGTGGGCATTAGAGGGCCGCAGGAAGGCAATATCCCCTCACCTCAGGGGGTCTCTCCACGTGCACGATGGACGCGCTGCGCAAGATCAGCGGCGCTGGTGGCAGCTCCACGGGGTCCGGTGGCTCCGGCAGCTCTGGTGGTGGCACCAGCTCGCTGTTCAACCCCACGAAGCTGCTGAAGAAGGGCTGGACGGGCGTCACGAGCCCCATCACAGCCATGAAGGACACGATGCTGGCCAGCGCCACGCCCCGCAGCGCCTACAGCACGAGCTCCTCGGGCAGCAGTAGCAGCGGCACGGGCGCCATGACCGCCCCCGTTGAGTACCCGAGCCTCTTCGACGTGCGCGACCATGCCGGTGGCATGTCACTCGGAGCCGGCGTTCCGCGTGGAAATTCTGGCCGCTTGGAGACTGGAAGCACATCACGGACCACCTCCCGCACGGCGTCACTGTCGCGTGACGCGTCGGGACGAACGCTGTGTCAGACCAGCGCGGCAGCACTCGCGGCGGTGGACGACGTGGCGAGTCTGGACGAAGAAGAGCGCGCGTACTTGGAGGTGTGCCACCACAATCTCCACTCGGTGCTCACGAACCCGAAGGGAGGAAGCTGGGGCGGCGCGCTGCTGGATGTGCTGTACCAGAACCCGCTGGACGCGGAGATCCCCATGCCGACGCTGTCGATCCCAGGGCTCGACCTCGTCTCAGCCCGCGACTTCGAGCCGTACCTCAAGAAGTACGGCAAGGCGACCAAGCAGTACGAAGACAGCCACGCCCTGCCCATCAGCGAGCAGCTCTCATCTAGCCAGGTGCCGTCGATCTCCGTGGCCGATGAAGACGTGGCCAAGTGCTTGAGCGTCGTGCCCAGTATGTTTTTCCGACCAGATTTCGACCTCACCGACCCTGCGCTGTTCGAACAAGTGATGAGCATGAAGACGTCCGGTGGTCTACAGGACGAGCTATCAGGATATCTCGACCGTGTCGAGTTCACGCTGCTTCGCCAGGTTTCATCGCGCTCTGATCGGTTCTTTGAGGCGTCGGCCAACCAGGAAGTCATGACGCAGTCCATCCGAGTAGCATGCGACCAAGTCGCAACGCTGAGGTACGTGGCTGCATTACTACAGGATTAAAGTGTCTGTGGATGCTAAGTAATTGGGGTTTTATGATGCCAGGAAAACGATGGATCGGCTGCGCAATGGCCTAGCAGACAAGTCGCTCGACATCGTCAGTCTTCACCGCCGCCAGAAGCGGATCGCTGAGCTTCACGAAGTCGTGACGATGATTGAAGAAGTGAAGAATGCCGAATCGGCGGTGGAGGCGTTGGTTCAGTGCGAGGACTACCCGAGTGCCCTTGATCTGATCGAGTCATCACAGACGACTCTGAGAGAACATCTCAAGGGCATCCACGGCTTGAGCTCACTGAGTGAGAAGCTGAATGGATACCGCGGCTTGATCGCGGCGCAGATCTCCCAGCGCTTCATTTCGATCGTGACATCTCCAGAGTGGATGTTCAGCGATGAAGACACTGGTTCTAGTGCATCGACAACACAACGCAAAGCATCTCAAGAAGGCGAGTCACAAACTGGAGAGCTCAAGAGGCTCACAGAGGTGCTGTTCCGGCTGGACGCGTTGACGGATGTCGTGGGCAAGTATCGAGATCAGTTGACCGATGAGATCAAGGTCGTCGTGAAGACTGTGGTGACCGAGACCATCGCGATGTCGGGCAGCAACAAGTCGTCAGGGAGTGATAATGCTGACGGAGCAGCCGAGTCCAAGGTGTCAATCCAGCTTCGAGCACTGTCGTCAGACGAGTTCCTCAAGTGCGTCAAGATGATTTTCGAGCATTTACTGATGGTTCTCGAACGCGCGGTGGTCGTCCAGAAGATGCTGACCAAAGCCATGAACAAGAAGGTCGAAGAAGCCGAGGCAGAGGAAGCGAAGCTTGCGGAAAAGCAGAAGCAGCGCAAGGCAATCACACAAGAATCAGGTGGACGAACCAGCAGCTCGAGTGGTGGTGAGTCGTGGTCTCCGTCAGAGAGCACTGTGGACGAAAAAGAAGTATTGGGAGATTGGAAGAAGAAGAACAAGTGCAACAAGGCCATCCAGGAGATCGACGAAGTTGTCCGGAAAACGTGCGAATTCTCCCAGCGAAGCGTTTCGAATTTGTTTGCCGTGCGAAAGGAAGTGCAAGCCGTGTACACGATGCCGCAGTTACGTCTCCTGTACGATACGACCATGGACTTCGTCGTGAACATCGAGAAGCTCACGTCCAAGACCGATTACACGCTGCGAGGCGCTCTCTTTTCGCAGCTGAAGCTGTTCCTGGAGAAGTACCATCAAGCTCAGATGGCCAAGCTGGTCTCCACACTGGATCACGAGCTATGGAAGAACACAGAGATCTCGGTATCCCGTCACAAGGCGCTCGAGGATCTGTCGAGCGGACGGGGGGTGTCGCTCACATTGTCTGATGATCGAGTCGTCACAGGGGATACAGCAGCACCCTTCAAGGTCGTGTCAGTATGTGGTAAAACGTTCCGTGTCGTGTGGTCCGTGCTGCTCATGCTCGAGATCGCGATGAACTACATGTCGTGCGCAGCCAACTTTCCTGTGTTAGCTACGGACGTGCTGCAGCGCTCGATCGAGATCTTCCGACTGTTCAACTCAAGAACGACGCAACTCGTGTTGGGTGCTGGCGCCATGCAAATCGCCCGGTTGAAGAGTATCTCCGCGCGGCATTTAGGTTCGTGATGGTTCTCCTTGCTTCGTATGAATCTACCAACTAACCTCTGGGAGTGGTTGTCTTGCAGCCCTGGCGTCGCAGTCGCTAGACCTGACCATGACGCTGATTCCCCACATCAAGGCGGCATTGGCTGCTCACTTCACGGATCGCCAGAAGCTGCTGCTGGAAGAGTTCGACCGCGTTCTGCGTGACTATGCTGAGCACAATGAGAAGATCTTCAGCAAGTTTACCAGCATCGTCGAAGACCAGATCATGAAGCGGTTCCTCGAAAACGTCCACGCCGAGGTCGATTATGATACGAATGTCTCCGTGCCGTCGAATCCTATGCGAGGTATCAAGGACAGCACGCTCAAGCTGCACGCTGTGCTCCACCCAGTCTTGTCGGGCCCACAAATGAAGGACGTGATGACCCGCGTCTTTGACATGTTCACACAAAAGCTACCCGAGTGCTTCAAGCAGGTGCAGCCAAAGACACCCGCCGGCAAGCGACGGTAAGGTTTCGTTGGCACGAGTTCATTCGGGTAGCGTTTGACTGACATCATTGCTGCTGTAGGGTGGTGGACGATGTCTCCTCGTTTGTGCAAAGCTTCTCCGAGGTCCAGGGTGTCGAGTTTGATGGCGAAGCGCTGCTGCGCCATTTCAAGTCCACCTACAACGTGCACTGAGTGGAGTAGGGCTCCAAAATGTACACTGAGAGGAAGGTTACGGAGCGTGGACAAAGTATGCTGACGCTGTATTCAAATAGAAGACACTGATCGACACCTCTCTCTTTCAGGTGGCTTTTTCTCACATGCTCACGGATCATGGAGCCGCATCGGCGAGCTCCTTGACCGTGTCCAGCGAGGCGGCAATGGCCTTCTTGAACTTGGCCGAGTCCGTGACGCCGCTGTCCTTGTAGTTCGTGAGACTCACATTGATGCTGTCGTTGTGGAGCAAGTAGCCGACGCCGTAGCCGTGCGGCACGACGGCGCCAAAGCCGAAGTACTGCAGGAAGGGAGTCGTCACGTTGCTCGACGAGATCTGGAAGTTGGTGCTGGATGCACGAACAGGGCTCTGCAGGAAGTCGCTCTTGATACCCGCTTCGTTGGCAATCGAGGAAAGCGCCGTCAAGTGACGGTCGCAGCCGAGACCCTTCTGCGCGTTCTTGGCCATCTCGACGTGGCGGTTCACAGCCGTGACGAACAGCTCACGCTGGAGATCCTTCGACTCGCCGGCCTGCACAGCCTTGACGAAATCCGCAGCCGCTGGCGTCGCCGATCGGATGGTCTCCGTGCGGCCGTGGTGGAACGCACGCGTCGAGCACGACTCGTAGGTCGCCGAAACGTGGCCGTGCTCGCGGAAGAACGCCAACTGGAGCGCCATCTGCGCGACACCGTCTGGGCTGAG
The DNA here is from genome assembly GCA_023334995.1 of Pythium sukuiense. Lineage (NCBI taxonomy): Eukaryota > Oomycota > Peronosporomycetes > Pythiales > Pythiaceae > Pythium > Pythium sukuiense. Next base: position 12,109 of record JAADVL010000006.1, on the reverse strand, counting down.
CTTCCACGTCTTGCAGTTCTTCTTGGCAAAGTTCGTGTACTGCAAAAAGTCCGACTTGAGGTTGCCTGAGAACTTCTGGAAGTTGGACTCGGCCTTATTGATGTCCTCCACCAGGTTGTTCGAGAGCTTCCAGTTGAGAAGTGCTGGCTTGGAGGCGTTCGTGTACTCAGGCAGTTCCTTCAGCGGCGAGAAACCCGACTCGGTGCCACGCATGTCGTGCCACACCTCGTGGATCCAGCGGTTCCACGTCGTACCGTCCGACGTCGAGTGCTCGAAGTTGACATTCATGTGGCCGTCGCCCTGCACGATCACTTGCACCTTGTCGAACCAGCGCTGCGACGCGTCGCCGTGCAGCGCAAGCTCCATGCGCTTGACCGTGTCAGTCGATGAGCGGTCATCCAGCACGAGCACAAACAGCGCCGAGTCGACCACACGCAGCGAGTGCTCGTTCACAGGGTCGTGCGCGATGAGCTCGTCACGAATCTGCGCCCACGTGTCGCGGTTCTCCGCCGTGAGCATCGAGATATCCACGTCCGGGTAGTCGGTCTTGGCCTTTGGCGTGTTCATGATCTCCTGCAGACGCTCCTCGAGCGCAGCCTGCGACAGGAGCTGCTTGCCGTCCGGGCTCAGCACGTCGAGCTGGTAGAACTGCTTGTCCTTGAGCACGACAATGTGGTTCGAGCGCGGGTACGACTCCAGCACGTCGCGGTCCTTCTTCGGCACACGCGTAGTGCCAAACTGGCGCGCGAAGCTGAACATGCACTGCTTCGGGTCCTGCTCCAGCTCGCTGCTCTTGACCTTGTCCCACCACTTGGCGGCCGAGCGCACGAACGCCGCAGTGCGCGGCACGAGGCCCTTGAGGTTGCCTTCCGTCTCGTCCACGAGACCGTACGCAGGGTTCACGTTGATCGGGTTCTCGTAGCGACCACCCAGGTACATCTGGTCCCAGTCGGCCTCGATGTAGCTGAACGGGTACGACTTGCTCATGGCCTGCGCGAGCTCGCGCTTGAGCAGGTGCTCCTGCAGCGTGCGGCCTTCCTCGTTCTCAAACGCAGCAGCCAGCGCCGCGTGCTCCTTCCACTCCTTCTCCGACACGAGCGGACGCACCGACTCCAAGTAGCGAGACAGCGTGGCCGAGAGCTGCGGCACGGGCAGTCGCGGCAGCGCGTACTCGTTCTGCGCGGTCATGCGCTTGAACCACGACGGCAGCGGCGGCACGGAAGAGGAGCTGGCCGTGGAGAGGCTGCGGCAGGCGCGCGAGGCCGCGAGGAGCTGCTGGGTGGACGCACGGACGCGCATCTTGGCGATTGGGGAATGGAAATGGAAATGGAGCCGACGTCGGATTCGGCCGGCCGTGTAGCTCCTCGGGTTCAATGGACGAATTATCGAGGTTTTGGAAAGGGGAGTAAAACCTCAATCTTGAAGTTGGAAAAGTGATGACGTGCACGTGGTCGACTCGACCAGATCGCAATCGTGTAATACGGTCACTAAATACGGTAATACCCGTATCCTATTTAGTTATGGATTTAAGGCAAGTCAGGCATTCTTTCAGCTCACTGTCAGTTGTGCCTCTGAGGGCTCGACTATGGTAGGGTTGATCACGCTATGCTGCGCTGTGCACGACAGCGGCGAGCCGTTCTCCGTCCTCGTGACGCCTGATGCAGTCGTGGGGGACCTACAGACGCTCATCTACAACAGCCCAGGGTACGGCAAGTGCTTCTCGGTTTTCAGCGCTCTCGTGGTGCTTGAGCGGACTAACCACTGAAGACTGGAGCGGTGGTATTGTGTGTGTGTGATATCGAGTGCATATTCTAGTATTTACGAAAGTCTTAGTCGAATTATAGGTGGTAATAGTCGTGGACCGAAGCCAACCTCGGAAGCAAGCTAGCTGGATGTCTTCTTGTTAATGTAGTAGCGGCGAAAGCTCGTTGTTGGAGGTGTAGATGGCTCGGAAGTGTACAGGGAGGAGGACATGCTGCTTTCACGGTGACGAGAAGACGCGTTCGAGGCTGTTGCATGGTTTCCAAGAAGGGAGGACGTCGTTGTTCGCTTGCTTCTCACTGGTGATGGCGGTGGTGACGAGCGACGAAGCTCGGATGTCTGCTTACTACCGCTGTTGTCATGCATATCGATGTGTTCACGGAGTGAATGGTATTTTCCTCGCTCTTCAGCGAGTTTCTTGGCGATCGTGCGCTTTTCCACGACGAGATCGTTGCAGATAGCCTTCCAGTACTGCGTGTGCTCTTTCAGTGTGAACTCCATAGCCTTCTGGGACTTCACAGTCAGCGCCTGCATGGCCTCTAGTTTGGTGTTGGTATCGTCGACCTCTTTGTGAAGCTTGGAGATGTAGCGCTGCGACTCATCGAGCGTTTCTCGCAAGCCCTGGATCTGTTCGAGATGTGATCGGTTTTGGTCATGTTGCCTGGCTTCTTGCTCCATCATTTGGATTCGGAACTCGTGCTTCCATCGTTGGATCTCTTCTTGTGTGCTCGTGAGGATATCTGTGATCTCGACCTCAATGATATCACTGCCTGAACTCGCAGGTAGGCGACATCGCACTGGCGTCGCTGGAGGCAGTGACTGGTCGTCATCTACAGACCGCTCGTCGTGGAAATCGAGGTTGAGAGAGTGACTCAGTCGATCATCAACGGGGTAATCTGGTGAACGAGGCGGGGAAGCGTGCTTCTTGAAATCCTGAGCTCTCAGAGGAACAACCCGAGAAGCCGCATGGCCCGAGAGAGCTTTAGCTGGCTGGTGGGCGGGTTCACGAGCGGCATTTGCGTGAACGATGCCAGCTTCTCGGCACATGCGTTGCACTCCTTCAAATGCAGTCGCGGCTTTGGCGAGGACGGCGGCTCCGTCTTCCGTGCGACCCACGGCGGCGCATTCGCGTACAATCGCATCGAGCAAGCCAGTCATGCGATCCAAGAACGCGTCCTCATCAGCATCGCCTTGCTCCTCGATCGCGCGCTTCATATCTTGGTGGCCGTGTGTCCTCAGTGCTCGCTCAATCGTTTGCGTAGCTGGTCCCCAACTGCCTTATATGCTGAAGACTGATCCAGCAGTTGCAGCCATTCACTGCATCAGAGAGGTCGGAAAACGCGACAGTGTCGTCCAATTTTAGAGCTCTTCCGATGCCTTCACAATCATCTGGGTGCCTCATCCACTCCCTTCTAATGAGCAAACCGAGACATCAATCGCTGTCTGGAGTCTTCTTCCCATTTTCATGGAGGCACTGCTCCTCATCATTCTCGTGCTGCATCGACCAACTCAGCTCTTCAACAATCTCATTCATTGGCTAAAACAATGAATAATTTCAGCCAATGAAAGTGTTATCTGATTCTGATTGATTGAAAATGCACGCCCAATCTCTTCCCACCCATTTCCCAAGCAAAGGCATCGGCCGAAGCAAGGTGAGCAGGCGCATGATCCGTCTCGGCGCCGCGTCTGTGAGGTCGCAGCGCACGCGCAGAGCAGGCAATTTATGTGTATTGAACTTCGATACCTAAGCTACACTCTCCTTGATTTATAGCCCCCGCGTTTTCCTACAAATCCTCCCGAAAGAGCCCCCTACCCGACCGTTCAATCTCCACACAAACTCCGCCACCATGAGCACCAAAGTCCAGAAGCCGATGACCCAGCCCATCAACCTGATGTTCCGATTCCTTCAGAACGTACGACTGCGTGTTCATGCTTTTGTCTACGTCGAAGAGCGACGCTAATGGTGCTTTTACGGTTGTTATGATGACCAGAAATCCAGAGTCCAGGTGTGGCTGTACGAGCAGGTCAACACCCGCATCGAAGGCCGAATCATGGGCTTCGACGAGTACATGAACCTGGTTCTGGACGACGCCGAGGAGCTGGACATCAAGCAGCTGAAGCGAACGCCGCTGGGGCGCATCCTGCTCAAGGGCGACACCATCACGCTCATGATGCCAGTCGACGGCGCTTCCCAGTGAGCAGCTACAGTCATTGCACCACGAGTAGACCGCCAGGACTGTCCCGCCATCAATATACTATCATGCAAAACACAGCACCGGGCACAGAGACTGGGAGAATTGAGGACGTGAATTGATAATATGGATTGGGGGATATGGGGGAGTAGATTCTACGCAAGTGCGATATCTTCTTCGAAGAAAGATTTGCGATCGATGGCCGCCGAGATCTCATCTACAAGACCAGGTTGGCGACCGCGAGAGCTGCCGCCGCCGCAAAGATCGCGAGCTTGGACGTCGTGATCGTCGACGCTGGCGACGGACACGTGGAGCAGTCCTTGGCCTTACAGATCTCGCAGTCTGGCGAGCAGATCGGGCAGTAGCAGGCCGACGTGCCGTTGCCGAACAGCTTACAGTTGCCGGTACCGCAGTTCTTCTTGGTGCACGAGTCTTCGGTGGCACCACATGTTGGGCCCGAGTAACCAGCCGCGCACACACAAACACCGGTCTCGATATCACACGAGTTGTCGTTCTGGCAAGCCAGGTCGTTCGTGCACTTGGTGCATCGCTGGTTCGACTTGCCCTTCTTGCCCTTGTACAGAGCGCCATCGAAGCCCTTCTTACACTTACACGCACCGTCCACACAGTCACCGCCGAGGCCACAGTCGACGTCACACTCGTTTGAGATCTCCTGCTGGCACTTGTCACCGCCGTAGCCGGCGTAGCACATGCAGCTGCGCTTGTTCATGGTCTGGATGCTCGTGTACGTGCACGTGCCGTGGTTGTTGCACTGACTCTTCGAGGTCGGAGAGCCACACGCCAGCGGCGAGCACAGCGACGTGTCGTACGCCTGGTTCTCACAGTCCGACACGTCGACACACTTGAACAGGCCCGTGACCGACTTCTTGTTGATCGTCACCTTCACGAGACCGTCCGAAACGGTCGCTGGCGTCGTCGTCGTCGAGCCCGATCCATCGGGCACCGTCACGTCACCGACCGAGCTACCATCGGCACTGCCCGCAGCCTTCACCGTCGCACTCGCATTCGCCGCCGCGGTCGTGTTGGTGGCCGCCAGCATGAGCCAGCGTCCGCGGCGCGTCGCGTTGGCGCTGCCACTGCCGCTGCCCGTGGTTGAGGCCTGGAGGGTTTCACCCGTCGCGTCCTTGGCGACGAACACGCAGTGGACATTCAAGTACCCGATCTCCTCACTCTGGTACGATGGACACAGACCCGGCTGCGTGCCGAGACACGCTGGACGCTCCTTGGTATTTGGCGTGCATTTCTTCGTGATCTCGCCGTAGCTGTCGACCTCGATACAGATCGTGCCAGGGAAGTTGGTCTCGCAGTCGGCGTTCGACTCGCAGTAGTACTTGGGCGTGGTCGTGGCAGCCGACGCCGTGGCCATGAGCGCACTGGCCACGGCCGACGCCGCCAGCACGAGCGAGCGGAGCTGCATATTGGATCTGACTCAGGGGGATGCGAGCCAAAGAAGCGTCTCCGTCCGATAGAGAGAGAGTGTGAGTATGAGTGGGAGGTTTCTCTCCTCGGCTCACCAGCTCAACAACAAAACCGACTGGAAGCAGAAGCGCGGCGTTGTAAAAGCCAGCGCATGGCTTGGCGTTTCCGGCTTTTCTTGCCTTGGGCAAGCGGTAAGTAATTTTTGGAGTCAGCGAAGATAGGTTGCGAACCCAAAAAGAGACTGGGTTACGAAAGGAGTTGCGGGAATTTTCAGGCTTCAGTGATGAGAAGCTTAGGAGATATAATTCAAGATGATACCGGCAGATGGTCGGGTGATTTGGTTTCTCCGATCATTCTAGATCTTGGGGGCGGCCACAAAATGAAATTTTCTGATGAACCCTATTCGTGGCGGCAGAGGAAGTCGGAAATACCGGTGGCTCATCTGTTGAAGGTGTTAGTGGCAGGTTGAGTTTATATCAGTAGATTTACGCGTAACCGAGGATACGCTCCAGCAAGTTTGGTCCGCCGTTTTGATCACCGACAGCCTTGGATTTACCGCCTGCGGCTTCAACCGTCTGGCAAGGATGAAGCGGGTATATGGAGGGAATACAGTGTAATTCTCAGTGGTGATGGTGTTTGGTGTTGCTAATAAGCCCGTCGTCCATTGTCGCAGCGCTGCGACAACAGAAAGTCTGTCTGTGGCGTTGATCGCCTCAGTCACCACCGAGCATGACTGACCTGGCGTCACAAAACACGGTGTATCCTCCACAGGGGTGTACCCTATTCATTTTCCTCCAATGAGAGATCTCCATGTTATCTCTACGTTTGATTGGCTCAAAACCTTCGGAAACTCAAAGCGACATCCATCATCATCGCCATCACCAGCATTTGGCAAGGAAGAAGCATCGCGAGCGCGTCGCCATGGTGCTGTATTTCACGTCCTCCGGTGCGTTTCCAGGCGTTACACCCATCTAAGCTTTGTGGGAGTTGATGGGTTGGTGATGGGTGGCGTGCAGAGGGCCACACCATCTACATGGGCAAGGACAAGTTTGAGAATGAAGACTTGATCCGCTACGGCTTTCTCGAAGATATCTGGTAATGGCGACGCGGATAGCTGTTCGAATAGTGAAATATGTGGGCTCATGATGTGCTTGGCTCAATGCCAGGTTCCACGTGGACGACCTGTCTTCCGCGCACGTGTACTTGCGCCTTCCGGTGGTGGGTATCCATCCACCTACACCCATTGCTTGTGACTAACCACTCCACTCACAGCATTCATGTCCACACTCGTCCTGATTACAGGGCAAGTCAGCGCTTGACGATATCTCTGAGACGTGCTTGGAAGAATGCGCGCAGCTCGTGAAGGTACATACATGCACGCTTGTCGTGGTGGTGTCCGTGCCAGCGCTTGGCTGAACCCATTTGATTTGTGCAGGAAAACTCGATCGAAGGCAGCAAGAAGAAGAGCGTCAACGTGGTGAGTCCGTGCAAAAGGCAGAGAAACAATAGTGGTCTTGCTTACTCACATTTGGAATCTACGATTGCTAGGTCTACACCAAGTGGCGGAACCTAAAGAAGACCAAGGCGATGGAGGTCGGCCAAGTCGGATTCAACCACCCGGAGCGCGTATGTACTTCATATTTCAGCTTCTTTCTATTTGCGAGGGTGTTTCTAATGCATTAATGTCCCCTACAGGTGCGCACGTACACCGTGAAGGAGAAGGACCGTGATATCTTGAAGGCGTTGAACAAGACCAAGGTTGAGGAGTACCCGGACCTGGAAGGTTGGCTCCTCTTGGAAGAGTTGCTCGTTGTCGTCTATTGACTGGTGAAATCTATGCCCCAACCAGAGGAGCGCCGTAAGCAAGAGCTACTGTACAAGTCGGATCGCAAGAAGCAGCGCCAGCTACTCGAATCCCAGGAACGAAAAGCTCGCGAGGAGTACAAGAAGGAAAAGGAACTGCGCAGCTACTCGTACGTACTCCACACACATCTAGCGTCCGCATCGACTCAGCAACTAATATGTACTTGTATTGTCTTCTCAGCACGCTCATGACCCGCGAGAACATCGAGTCGGGAGAGCGCATCCAGGCGTCAGCGGATCTCTCGAGCGTCAACGCCTACGAGGAGGACTTTATGTGACGTGTGAACGTAATGACATATCACTAAAACAATATGTCACTCTTTACTCCAATGTCACTAAACGACCTGTGCCAGTCAACGAGCAGTGCATCAGCCGCATGGAGACACGAGACTCATCCGCCAGTGTCATGGAGGACGTTACGCGTGAGCCCCCGACGCCTCAGCCGATCGAGGAGCAGATCCAGCAATGCCTGCGCATGCTGGAGGGCACGAGCGACGAGCACAAGTTCGCTGGATTGCTCATGATCACCAAGCTGAGTGGCGTGGACGACGAGCGCATGCGTCGCGTGCGCCGCCAGGTCGTGGATATCGTGGGCGTCAGCTTCTTCCTGCGGCTCATTTCCACGCGGGGTAGGCGCCTGCGTGTTGTGTGGGATTGGCGGGGCTCTGTGGGTGACGCTGGTTGTCTTGGTTGTCCGTGTAGGCGATCGAGAAGACAGTCTCTCGTCCTTCCAGGTCCTCGGACTGAACCTCATCGCTAGGTACGGACAGCACGCAGGGACATGAAAGAAAGATGGAGATGATACTTACTGTGTGGGGAAATGGGTGTGCAATGTGGCAGTTTCTGTGAAGACGCGAGTGTAGCGGCGCTGTTCGCGCAGGAGAAGCTGATCCTCTTCACCCTAGACCACCTCGCGCTGCTTGCGAGCCCGCCGACACCATCGATCCACGACTGTGTGTCAATCCTACAGGGCGTCGTGCAGACGGAGGAAGGAAATAACTTACTCAGCCAGGAAAAGCTTGTCGGACGTGTGGTGAGTACGCTCAAGAAAATGTTGCGAGGGGCTGCTACTCCTACGACCGGTGAGGATGGCGCGAAGACCGAGACGGATGCGGTATTGGACGCTGTGATTGTGAGCTACTGGTCGATCGTGGAAGCACTGTCGGCCCACCCGCCATTCTGGAGTGGACTCGCGAGCTACGACTTCGACTACTTGTGCTCTGCATTCTCTCAAGCGCGTGGGCGCGTCACCACCGGCATCCTCGCAATTTTCAACAACCTGTTGCAGCTCATCGCAGAGGCTGCTGCACCAGCTGAGCTGCTTTCGTCGCGTGCACTTTCCGATCTCCGTGTAGGCGTCGTTCGTTTTCTGCGGTCCAAGTGGTCGGGCCACGAGCGCGACGAGTGTCTGCGGTTAGTGTATCAGCTCACCCGCCACTCGGGCTTCACGTGGATGCTGCCTGGTACGACTCTGAGAAGCCAGGAGACTGAAGATGAGGTGTCGGGAGGGAAGTTCGTGCTGTTCGTGCTCAAACTCGTTGGTATTGAGGTGAGTCTGTGCTTCCTGTTCTCGTCGTCGATTTTGTTTGGCTAACGTTCGTTGAATTTCTAGATCAAGGTCATGTTGGACGAAGTCGAGCTTGCACTCCTGCAGATGGAAGAGAAGGCGGTTGAACGCGTGGATGAAGAAGAACGGCAAGCAGGCGAAGTGAAGCGAGCGATGGCTGTGCTTCCCATTTGCTACGGCCTGGTGGAATCCGTCATCGCTGGTCTCGTGTCTAGTGCCGACGGTACTGGCGTGCTGCCGTACGACATCCTCATCAAGCTCAAACAGTCCTTCAGTGACACATTTACGGTCATCATTGAACACTTGACAGCGGCAAGAGACTTCATGAAGACCCACCGGTACAAGGGCTTGCTCGCCAACCAGTCGCCGACAGTTTACCAGTTGGATGCGATCGTGTTCGCAAGTGTGCGTGTGATCAGCGCATGGCTTGCAGAGGATTCGGACACGGGCGCCGAGCAAGCCGTTGACCTCCTCCCGTTCCTAGTGTGCTACAAGCCACTGAGCCAGCACGGATTCGTTCCATCCAGCGAAATGGGTGATGCGCTGGATTCCGATGATGAAGAGATTGATTCCGATGACGAAGTCGACGCTGTGGGCGAGATGCTGCGGACAGCTACGCGGATACAGGAAGATGATGCCCAAATCGACCAACTCCACTTCCTGCTGCCAGGGCTTCTCCAGATCAGTGCTACGCCAGAAGGAGCGCAAGTGATCGCGGAAGATGTTGACGTGCTACGTCGTATCCTTCGCTTCTGCTGCACGCTGTGTGCAAACATCTCCACTGGCGAGGAGCAGTTCGGTGGTATTCCAACGCTCTCACTGAGCCTTGGTATCCTGCTCAACTTGCTCTTGCTGCGCAGTAGTAGCGTGGCAGTCACGACATCGGGTCGGGCAGCTTCAGCTTTGCCCAATGCTGTCGAATGGTACCGTGCCTTGTCGTTCCTGTTGCCTGTGGCGTGTGCGAGCGGCACACATCTGATGACCGAGACAACGTTGACCGAGGAAGACCGTGGCGAAGACGACCGTTACGTTATGGTGCTCCACATTGCGTGCGTGATCCTGCTCATTGGTGGCAACTTCCAGGACAAAAAGACTGCTCGTCCGTGTCATCTTTCGCCTGCAGTTGTCAAGCTCGTGACACCATTCAACAACACACTGGACTGGATGGTGTCGCATCCTCCTCACGAGTCGTCCGAGTCGGCGACAGACCTTCTCGAGCTTTGTCGTGGCCTGATGCTGCGATCGCCCCTGACCCAGCAACTGGTGCAGTGAGGCACACAACTCCTCAGACACCGAGAGATGAGATGGGGAGGGGTGTTCTTCCATTGGACACACTGTGACGCACTGTCGGAGTAAACTGTGTGGAGCCAAATCATCGAACGTATCTCGCTTCTTACTATATTTTCTACTCGCTCACCGAGTTCTTGCGGCGAGTCGGTTCGTCTTGCGTGGAGGGGGAAAATTGCGTGGCTAATGTGTCATGAGTCTCCTAAATAATGCGTGGGGTGGGCAGCTGGCTCCGATTCAGACAGACGTCGAGATCTCCTGCTCGTCTGCTGCGTCGCTGAGCCGTGCACGCTTGTGTGTTGAAGGTTCTGGCAGCTCTTCCTCTCGAAATCGTCGACGAGCCGAGTGCCGAGGCAGGATCGGCACGACTGGCTCAGTGATGCACGCAGGGATCTCCATACCTCGCTGGATCACGCTGGCGTTCATAACGGGGTTCTCAGCGGACTGCACGAGAGGCATGGTTATTGCCATCGTCGGCAGTTGGCCAGCGATTTCACTCATACCGTCCAGTCCGTGTAGTGAGCTCTGTGCCGCTCCGTCCGCTGACGGCACGCTTCTTCGTACACGCGCATTCACCACCGCTCGAATGATCTGGTTACTCGCTGGCAGTTCCAGCAGCTCGGCGGTCGGCATGCGCGCCTGTGACTGCTGCAAGATGATAGTCGTGTTGATTGCGTACACACTGTAGTTGGACGCCGCGTCTGTCGGCAACTGCGCGCGGCACGTCGGACACGTGCTGTGCATCTTGAGCCACGGCTCGATGCAGTGCGTGTGGAAGCGGTGCTGGCACGGCAGCTCCACGCACGGGTCGGGCATGGCCTCCATGCACACGACGCAGCTGCCGTCGCACTCTGGCGCGCTCACGAGGTTGCTCTTGAGCGCGTCCACGACGTGCAGCGCCGCCGGCGACACGCTATTGAGTTGCGGCATGATGTACCGGATGATGGACTGCACCCAGCGAGGGCTCTTGAACAGCCGCAGCGCGTCCTTGATCTGCGAGTTGGGCGGGGCTGCGTAGCGCACGTTAACGCGGATGGCCAGGTCCATGGCTGCTGGGCTTGAGAGGTGTGTGCGGATGACGGGGGATTCGCGACTGAAGCGTGCAGCTCTTCACGTGGCGGGGAGGAGGTTGTCTGTCCGAGAAGGGCGGGCGCGGGAAGTGAGCAGAGTGATGGTCACTTGAAGTGGCGCCAAACAAACCGTCGTCGAGATCGCCAACAAAGCGCGCGCCAACGATCGCTGTCCAACGCCAACGTTTTCGCGCCAACGAAGTGCCCGAGTACCAACGTTTGTGTTTTCGCCAACGAAACGGAGTCGATCGGACGGATCACGAGCACGGAAGACGCAGGAACCTCGATGGCGACGCCTAGCGCGACCGCTTGCGAGGTGGACGACGAGGCGGCGGCGAGTGGGGGTGCGGAATCGCGATGGGGATGTCTCGATGGGATGGATGCGCTGCCCGCTACTGACACGAATCGAGTCGAGTCGAGACAGAGAGCTCGTCGCGATGGGGGCGAAGCTAGAAAGTGATTCGAGGAAGCGTCATCTCGCGCCGCGTGTGGCGTTTTGTGCGGTTTTGCCGACGTCGCCTGAGCGGGCGGGACGCTATTATCATACCCACGCGGCGCCTATTTGTAGGGTCGTTGGCAGCTTCCTGGCTTGGCTGCGATTCGGAATGCGAGCAAGCGATATATCCATGGATGGAAACCAAAACAGAAGACCGTCTTATTTTGTATGTACCACGAGCCTTCCCCTTCTTCATACAGACTCTCGCATTCCCAAACGCCCAGGAGTTGTTTTTCCGCAGCGCCGGCAGGGATGTGCCCAGTCAGCGAAGTGCCGTTGACAGGATTGTGCGCGCTATTTTTGAGAACGAGCCAGCAACTTCCGTCGTCTTGAGGCAAAATCTGCGACTCAGCACGCGAGGAAGAGGCGCAGGGGGTGAGGGATGCGCTTCCTCGTCATACTAGTTGCTGTCGCGGTGGAAGGGGGGGGGGGG